>VDFB02277299.1:0-13064 GCA_007258455.2 Sequoia sempervirens
CATAATCCATTAAATCCATATACTAGGCATAACATAAGCATAAAGCATCATTGATAAAAGTATCATCAACTATCATCATATCAGTGAATCCAACATCAAGCAAAGTATGATAAAGCCCGTCCAAAACAGCACCGTTTTATGTCGTGAGCAACGTCCGAGGCACCATATCCTCCTCCTGAAACTGTGCCGTAAAGTTTCAAAATAGATAAGGGTATAACTCTCGCAAGATCCAGATGCTGTCCTCCTGCGTTGCAAGCAGAAGTATCCTGCCATTAGGATCTCACTAGGACTCTCGCCTTGGTTCAGCCCCTAACTTTAGGTAGTTTCAGCCATGAGCCCAGCTCCGGTGCCACCGCCTTGCCCCGTAAGGAATCGCAAATCATGAAATATCGTGATAATAGGGCTTCGAGAATAGAATCGTGAAAACACATCAAGGAAATGCACGCAGTAGTGGAAAGCTAAGATGCAGGCGTAATGCATCCAAATCTTCCAAAACCTTGAATGACCTAACAAAGTGCGCGGTGCGAAGCTTAGAGCCTTTTCCAATGGACCAAACTTCTTCATGGATGGCCTTTGTAAGAATACTCCGGTTCTTAAATCAAGGAGCGCTGACGATCGACCCTATGAACATTTGCATATTTTTTTTGTCTGTCTTGGGCTGCCACAAAATGCCCCCTAATGCGAATCACTTGCTGATCCATCTCCTAAAGCATCTCTGGACCAAGAAGTACTATGTCCTCAAGACAGTCCTAACTCAACAGGGTTTGACAAGGATGACCATACAACACCTAAAAAAGAGGCATGCCAATAGAGCTGTGGTATCTATTATTGTATGCAAACTCCACCAAATATAGGTAATCCTCCCAACAAGACTGTTGATCCATAACATACATCTGAAGCATATCCTCGAGGACTTGATTAACCCTCTCGGTCTACCCATCAGTCTCTGGATGATAAGCTGAACTAAAGTTCAACTGAGTCCCCAACACATGTTGTAAGGACGTCCAAAGAGCTGAAGTGAAAACTGGATCTCTATCTAAGATAATCCTATGAGCAATCCCATGTAACCTGACAATATCCTCCATGAAAATTTTGGCCACTGCTGAAGCATTGTATGAGGATCAAACAGGAGAAAAGTGTGCCACCTTAGTCAACCTGTCCATGGTGACCATGATGGCGTCATGCCGACAGGAAGACATTGGCAAACCGACAATAAAATCCAATGATATGATCTCCCATTTCCACTTTGGAACAAGATGTGGCTGTAAAAGACCTACGGGGTGTTGGTGCTCTACCTTCACCCTCTGACACTCCAAGCACCTAGACACAAAATTAGCAACATCCCTCTTCATTCCAGCCCAAAAATATAGCTGACAAAGGTCTGCATGCATCTTCTTGACACCTAGATGAGCTGAATAGGGTGCTTGATGTGCCTCTGACACGACCAAAGTACAAAGACCCCTTGATGAAGGAACATAAATGCAACCCAAATGTCGTAAAAGACCATATGATTCTAGGGAATAATCTGCAATTCTGCCATTCAAAGCTCTGCCTGACTCAACCTTAGACCTCACCTCCTGATACCAACTATCTAGAGGAAGCACTGTAAGGATCTAACTCCTCAAGTCTACTCCAAGAGTCACTGCCGAAAGCTCATGTCTCCTCTGACTAAAGGCATCCGCCACCACATTCTCCTTTCCTTGAATAAATTTCACCTCAAAATCGTACTCACATAGGAACTCCATCCACTGTCTCTACCTTGCATTCAGATTAGGCTGCGTGAAAAAATACTATAAACTACGATGATCGCTGTGCAACTCAAACCGATGCCCCAACATAAAGTGCCTCCATCTCATCAAAGCATGAACCATGATGGCTAACTCCAGATCATGTGTAGGATAGTTCAACTTGTGATCCTTGAGTTTGTGAGACTCATAGGAAATCGCGCGACCATCCTGCATCAACACTACTCCTAAACCCTCCAAAGATGCATCTGTACAAACCAAAAAATCTCTTGTAGGATCTGGAACCGCCAAAATAGGTGCGCTAGTCAACCTCTCCTTAAGAATCTAAAAGGATTCCTGATAGTGCTCTGACCAAATAAACTTCTTCCCTTTCCTCTAAAGAGAAGTGATGGGGTGGGCTATCCTTGAAAAACCTTGTACAAACCATTGGTAATAACCTGCTAAACCCATAAAACTGTGAACCTCTGCAACATTAGTGGGTGCAGGCCAATCAATGATGGCTTGGATCTTTGAAAGATCCATGACAATTCCCTCACCAGAAATAACATGACCCAAATATTTCACCTCTGTATGGAAAAACTCACATTTTTTCAAATTTTCATACAATTGGTTCTCCCTCAGACACTGTAGCACTTGACGCAAATGCTCCTCATGTTCCTCCATAGTCCTTGAATAGATCAAAATGTCATCCAGGAACACAAGGAAAAACCTGTCAAGGTAAGTACAAAACACACCATTCATCAAACTCATGAATACAAACGACACATTTGCCAACCCAAACGACACAATGATGAACTCATAGTGCCCATATCGAGTGGGAAATGCTGTCTTATGAATGTTTGCCTTGAATATGCGCAACTGATGATACCCTGACTTAAGATCAATTTTTGAAAACACCCTAGCACCCTTGATCTAATCAAAGAGATCATCAATCCTCGGCAATGGATATCTGTTCTTCACCGTCACCTTATTCAATTGTCGGTAATCAATGCACAATCGAAGGGACCCATCCTTCTTCTTCATGAAAATAAGTGGTGCTCCCCAAGGCACTACAACAAATCCCTGTGATTGACTCCCTTTTTTGCTTTTGCTTCCACCCACTGTTTTAATGTATTTTTCTCCAATTTTTTGAAAAAGTCGGCGCTATTTATCGGGATGGCGCTATTTTTAGCATTTTTTGTGCCAATCAGGACAAGCAGGTGCTAAATTAGGTACAAATTAGCGCCAAAATTAGCATCAAGATTAGCACCAAAATTAATGCCTAAAGTAGCGCCTAGATTAACGCCTAAATTAGCGCCTAGGTTAGCACCTATATTAGCGCCCATATTAGTGCCTGATGTAACACCTAATTTAGCACCTACTTTAGAGCCTATTTTAGCACCTAATTTAGTGCCTTATTTAGCACCTAATTGTTCTGATCTAGCAGGGATTAAGGGTGTTAGAACAAAAAATCCTTCCCCAATATTCATCGGCCTTCAATTGCTTGCCTACATTTCACTTGCGTCAAAAGATCTACTGCCTTTTATTTTTCATTGTATTTAACATGAAATGAAACAATTTGTGTGATGAGATCCATATTGTCACCAACATTCCCTTTGTATACCTATTTATTCCTCTAGATAATCATAAACAAAGCAAATTTTGCCTTTATCGCAGTACTTTGTGCAGATTAAGGGTTGAGGGTTTAAGGTTGAGGGTATATGGTTCAAGGATTAGGGTTGAGGGTCCAATGTATAGGGTAGAGGGTATAGGGGTTGAGGGATTAGGGTTTAAGGGTACTTGAGGGTTGAGGGTTTAAAGGTTGAGGGATTAAGGGTTGAGGGTTGATGTAGTGCCTCTCTTGTTACTGATACTCTTATGATACTTTTCTGTGTGTGGTTGATATTGTTTGGATACTGTTAAGGGTTGAGGGTTGATGTAGTGCCTCTTGTGTTACTGATACTCTTATGATAATTTTTTGTGTGTGGTTGATATTGTTTGGATACTGTTTATGTTTGATGCATACTTGAGACCATGTTGGTGACTGTTTCACCACGTTGTTTGGTTGGTTAATAGTTCTGCTTATTGGTCTTGTTTGTCTTTGACACTGCTACTATTGCTTATGATGTGTGGACATAGGTGTTTGATGTTATGCTTATGCAACCATTTACTTATTGTTTGATGTTGATGATATAATGATGCATGGTTTTCGTCCTTACCTGATTATGTGATATTGTGTGGTTACATAAATTGATTAATGTTTGCTTCATGATATTTATGATGATGTTTTATTGTTTGAGAGTCAGGTGAGAGGGACGGTGTTGCATCACTCATCTACGAGTGCCCTGCTACACTGCAATTCTCTCTCACGGTGTGTATGGCATTGGATACATATGTTGCTTCGACACTTGATTTTATGTAGGATTGCAGGTACCCAAGCCTCGATTCCACCTGCACTGTCAGGACAGGGCGAGCCTCATAAATCCCAATGGGTATGAAGTTGAAAACAGAGTTGACAAGAAAAGTCCTACAACCTAGTCCATCATCTCGTCGTTGTTTGACGATTGTGTCCATCAATAATCCCATTTTGTTATCGTATCGTTTTGTTTCATGTCGTTCGTTTTAAGTGTTAGTTTTAATGTGTTAATTGTTTGGTTTCGATATATTATTGCTATTGTTAATTAGTTAATTTAATTTAATAATGGTTATTATCGTTGTTGAAATCAATTTAATTATTTAAGTGATCTGTGAAAATGTGAAGGATTTAATTAAATATTAATATATATATATATATATATATATATATATATATATATATATATATATATATATATATATATATATATATATATATATAAAAGAATTACACGACTAAAATAATTTAATTATTTTAAATGGTGTGAGCTATTGTTAATCGGAAAAATATTAAAATACAGGTGATAATAGTGGAGTTAGGTTTATTAATTTAATAGAAAGTTATTCCTTCCTATGGATAATGCGAATAGTCATCCATTCAAAGTCTTATCATAATTGGTCATTCTTTGGCAATGTTTACAGTTTGAAATTGTTTTCTTATCTTACAGCTATGCGTCTGTTTAGACTTGACAGATTTTGAGCGGTACATCAATGAAATCCATCATTCATTTTTGTGTATAGAGATTAGCTTTATTATAGCTTCCAAATATGTCTCCTCATTTCCTCATTTAATTGGGCTGTCTGAATTGAAAGTTGTAGCCCTTCCAACCAAATGAAAGCTTAACTAGTGTTAGAGCAGCGAATTCTCAATGGGTCTGTATACCTCTGCCAGTATAATCCAGTATAAGAACAATTACCATGCTCGTTTTCCTCTGGAATTTTTCCTCCTGATAAATAAAAAAACAAAACAGAAGTGGAAAGGTCTAAATTATTGTCCTCAAAGTTCTTCAAACGGTTTCATCTGATGCTTCTTGCTTTTCATGTGTAGCTGCCAAGTCTTTGCGTTCCCATTTTAAACGATTCTCCTCTCATACTCCAATGGGCATCTCAGAAAAGATAAATTTAGAATGGTGAGGGCTTTCTTTTAGGGGCCACGTATAATTTCCTCATGGAGACTTTTCCTTAAATAGATGAGCAAACTTTTCTTACTTAAATAGTTTCATTAGTTTTCTTTCTTATAGTAAAGCTACTTCCTTGGTGTGGGAAAAAGGTTCTAACTTTAAGAGAATTAAATAAATAGGTAATTAGTGACCTTAGATTTTTAGAAAGAAAAACATCTCTTTTGTTAATTTTAAATGTGGTTTTTATTTTGTTTATAACTTTTCATTAGGAGAAAATAAATGGAATATATATTTAATATATTCATATGTTTATATATGTCATGACTTTATTAGAGAGTAATTTGTTTGTGTAAAAGTGTATATTTAGATATTCACAAAATATGTTTATATTTATATTTACTATTATTTAAAAAGTAAAAGGGTTGTATTTTATATAATATGAGCTCTTGAATTATTTTAAATGATTTTATAATGATGTGCAAATAGAATGTAATTGGCTATTTGGAATGATTTTTTTTAAATTAGTAAATTTGAATAATCTTATTGGATAGTATAATTATTTTAGGTAAGGGGATTGAGTAGATAATTAAGTAAATGGAATTCGTATGTTTACCTAGATAATTGAATGATTGGCGTTGGGAAAATTTCATTTAGATAAACGAAAAGCTAGTGTAAATAAGTGAATTTAGACGATCCTTTGTATGTTGGTTTCCTTTATCTTCATTTTATCGTTGATTTGTAAGTTTGTTATATGGATTGATTAGCTTATGTTTTCCTTAATTATTTTATTTAATTTCATAATGCACACATAAATAAATGTAAATTGATTGTTTTGACTTAAATAGGAGAAAAGTCCTTGGATCATGTTGTGATTAGAAAATACGTTTATACAATTTCTTTAGTTATTTTTAATGACTTTTTATTATGCTTTAGTGTAATACAGTGTATGTTTACGTGCATGTGATGGTTGATTTTTGATGATTTCATTTTGACGTGTCTATCTTTTGAGTTATTGCTATTTGAAGAGTTTTTATTCATTGGGTTCATGTTGGAGTTTTTGGAAATTTGTATTGTTTCGATTACCCTTGTTTGTGAGTTCTTGGGTAGTTGTTCTTTTGGGCTTCTAGAGGTGGGGAAAGAAAGTGTGGCTTTATTGTTGGTTTTCATATTGGTTCTTCGTGAGCTATTGATATGTTGCTTGATTTGGGTTTGTGGGTTTAGCCTTGCACTTGGAAATGGATGTATTATGTAGTTTCTTTAGTGTGAGATGGTGCATGCCTCACTAGATGTATTTTCTTTTGGCTTTGACTTTTGTGCTTGAGTTGGCTTGCCTGTTTATGATTTTGAATTTTTTTGTTGCTAGTAGGGAGAGTGGCTTCCCACGGGGGCCGAAACTCTAAGTGGTGTCCTGGGTAACTTGTGCGGAGGTTGATGTAATCAAGTGATAACCTAATAAATAATTAGGGGGTGGATAGTAATTCACACTAATGAAATATAATGTATGCCTCTCTCATGGCCCAAGCACTTGTTTAGTCTTGGGATGAGATGAGAAGGCCTGGAATGGAAAATCAACCACTTTGTCTTCATGAAAGGTGAGTTGATTCCACATGTATAAGAATGGGGGCCGAGGATCGGTTGAGGTTGCCAGGGTAACCCAGGATGGGGGCCGGTAACCTATAAAGATCCACATTGGGTAACCCATGTCGAGCCATGTGATGACACTCTACCCTTTTGCAATCGTGATTGTGTGTTGTTTCCCCTTGTTTCCTTTGTTCCTCTGGAAGTGGATGTTGGCTTGTTTTGTTGTTTCCCTTGTTGTTGAGTTTTCTTTGTCTTTTTTTTCCTGACTGTTTAGGTTGAGGGTCTTTCTTGTCAACTCCTAGCACAGGGGGTGGGTCTTTGGGCCCATGAGGTCAGGTGGAACATGCTATGCACCCCATTGGATTCCTAGTTTGTGTTTGTGATGCATAAGTAGACGCAGAGTTTCCAGAGCTTCACTTGGTTGAAAACTATTCTTCACCTTGTACCTTATTCTTCATTATGTAATTATTCTTGTACTTGATGTACTCTTCCCGTTAATATAAGGGAAACATTTTGTAATGTACTATTGTATCCATGATGTGTTGTATCTGTGGAAATATGCTCCACAATTTTTATTATTGAACTATGAATTGAAATGTAATAAAATGATGTATCTTTTCCACCTTTTTCAATCAGTAATGGTTGTATGACATCATTATGTAATCTTGGTTTATTCGTTTTCATTTGATAAAAGTTTATTAGTTGTAATGACTGTTTTGTGTACCCCAGAGGACGTGAATGACTTTGTAAATGCATAATTGCTTTTCCTGTAGTGTATGTACATTTTCATTGTATGCAATGTTTCATTTTAAAATTGTGCGGTGTTTGTTATCCTTTGGGGTTCACACAGTGGGGCGTTACAGTTGAGAGATTATGGTAGAGAGTTTACTTGGGTTTAAGGGTTGAGGGATTAGGGTAGAGGGTAGAGGGTAGAAGGTTTAAGGTCTGCTTATGGTTTAAGGTTTAGGCTGAGGGCTAAGGGCTGAGGGTAGATGGCCTAGGGTATAGGTAGGCTTGAGGGCATAGTGGCTGGAAGGATTAGGCTGAGGTTCCAAATGTAGAGGGTAGAGGGTATAGGGTTGAGGGTTTAGGGTTTAAGGGTTGAGGGTCAAGGGACTAAGGGCTGAGGGCCTAATGTTGGAGGGTAGAGGGCCTATGGAGGCTTGAGGGTTTAAGGTTGAGGGTATATGGTTGAGGATTAGGGGTTGATGGTCCAATGTATAGGGTAGAGGGTATAGGCTGAGGGATTAGGCTCTATCTAGGCTGAGGGTAGATGTGATTGAGGGTTAATTAAGGGTTGATAGAAGGGTTGAGTTGAGGGTTAACAAGGGCTGAGGGATTAAAGGGCTGAGGGTTGAGGGATTAGGTAGAGAGTTTACTAATTGTTTAAGGCTGAGGGATTAGGGTCAAGGATAGAGGGTATTGGTTCAGTGGTAGAGGGCGTAGGGTTTAAGGGCTGAGAATCTGGAGGGCCTAGGGCTGGGCGGTACCTTTGGTTGCCTTAAGGGCTGAGTCCCAGAGGCAGGGCGAGGACTAGGGTAAAGAGGAGGGATGGATTAAGGGCTGAGGGACAAGGGTTGAGGGTTGATAATTGAGGCTTGAGGGGAATTTAATGTATTAGGTAGAGGGTAGAGGGTGTTAGATTTTAGGGCTTAAGGGTTGAGGGTTGAGGGTCCAATGTATAGGGTAGAGGGTATAGGGGTTGAGGCTAGATTAGGGTTTAAGGGTACTTGAGGGTAGAGGGTAGAGGTTTGAGGGTTTAAGGGTTGAGAGTTGAGGGATTAGGGTAGAGAGTTTACTTGGGTTTAAGGGTTTAAGGGTTGAGGGATTAGGGTTGATGGATTAGGGTCGAGGGTAGAGGGTTTTGGGTAGAGGGTAGAGGGTAGAGGGTAGAGGGTTTAAGTACGGTTAAGGGTTTAGGGTATTGGGTTGAGGCCTTAACCATCAACCCTAAACCCTTAAACCCAAAACCTTAGTTAAACCTTCTACCCTCTACCCTCAACCCTAATCCCTCAACCCTATACCCTCAACCCAATACCCTAAACCATCAACCCTATAGGTCCTCAACTGGATACCCTGAATTCTCAACCCTCTACACCTATACATTGGATCCTCAACCCTCATATATCTCTATCCCTCCCTCCTCTTCTCCCCTTCTCTCTATCTCATTTCTCCCTCCATATCTCTTGCTCCATCCATCCCTCCCTCTCTACCCTCCTAATCCCTCAACCCTAAACCATCAACCCTTAAACCCTTAAACCCTTAAACACTTAACCCTAAACCCTAAACCCTAAACCCTCAGCCCTTAAACCCTAAACCCCTTAAACCCTTAAACACTCAACCCTATAAACCCTAAACCCTCAACTCTTAGCCCTTAAACCCTTAAACCCCTTAAACCACTTCTAAATTCCCTTAGCTCCTACCCCAACCCTCTCAACTCCTCAACCCTCAACCCCTAACCCCTCAACCTCAACCCTCAACCCTCAACCCCTTTAAACCCTTAAACCTAAATAAAATCTTCTACCCCTAATCCCTCAACCCTCAACCCTTTAATCCCCAACTTAGTTAAAACTCCCCTCAACCCTCAACCCTTAAACCCTAATCCCTCAACCCCTATACCCTCTACCCTATACATTGGACCCTCAACCCTATACCCTCAATCCTCTACCCTCAACCCTTAAACCCTAAACCCTAAACCCTCAACCCGTATACCCTCTACCCTATACATTGGAACCTCAACCTAATCCTTCAACCATATACCCTCAAACATATACTGGCCTAATCCTTCAACCTAATCTTTTCATTGTATTTAACATGAAATGCAACAATTTGTGTGACAAGATCCATACTGTCACCAACATTCCCTTTGTATATACCCATTTATTCCTCCAGATAATCATAAACAAAGCAAATTTTTCCTTTACTGCAGTACCTCAACATCAAAATAAAGGCAACGTGGGATGGTGGCTTCTAAGTTAAGAAATAAGCCTTTACTGCCATACCGCCAAGAGATTATATATCTTGTGTGGTAAAGCGGTACTCACTACCACCCCTCAGGGAGAATTATAAGTCAATGCGGTACCTACCACGATCCCGCATAAGGTGATTCAAAGGAGTGCGGTAATGCGGTAAACAACAAGAA
This sequence comes from Sequoia sempervirens, assembly GCA_007258455.2. Lineage (NCBI taxonomy): Eukaryota > Viridiplantae > Streptophyta > Pinopsida > Cupressales > Cupressaceae > Sequoia > Sequoia sempervirens. The sequence continues at coordinate 9,984 of VDFB02277299.1, forward strand.
GATAAAGCATACACCACTATACTGCTGGGAGGGTGAGCAACATATGCAGTAGAGCGATATACACCACAACCCTGCAACAAGAAGTATTGAGCAAGGCGGTAGAGTGGTAAGCATTGGAAGAAAATTGGACATTGCAATATCATGTGAGGAGGATAATATGGCTGTGGTAGAGCGGTATACTCCACAAACCTGCAGTAAGACGTATTAAGCAAGGTGGTAGTGTGGTAAACAATAGAAGGGAAGGGAAAAACACTGCCATACCACAATTGGTATAATGAGAGATGACAATAGTATGGTAATCATTAAAAATTGTAGTAATAAATGCAAAAAATCATGTCAGCACCTCAATGCACGGTGTAAAAATTAAATGCAAGGATTTGAGCTTGCTATGAAATTATTTTACTAAGAGTTGGCATTAAAACTGATATGACTAAATACTACGCCATCCAAAGTCAAGTGAGTTTTCCCAATATTGCACTCAATTTCAGTGGACTAGCATGGAAGGAGCTAAGGATACGAGAAGAAGAAGTCCTGCAAGTGTCAAATACTCAGGTAAGTGCATGATAAATATTTGAAAGAGCTCTGTTAATATTAAAAATATTTCAAGGTTTTGTCATTTGAAGCCATAGTAGAGAAATTTGAAACATGCCTCCTAAAAGAAAACAATCAGAAGTAAAAGAAAGTCAACCTAAAATTAAAGATGAAGTAAAGAAGAGACCACTCCATCAGTCCATATTAGATATACTTCCAAGGTCTGCTAAAGAGGGTAATAAGAAGTTTCTCGTGGACACCGCATAAAGTTGTAGGGATGCCCTCATTCTCAAATCTAAATGGGACCTATTTTGGTATTTTTATAGTAAGAGAAATGAGAAGATTCTAGTGTCAAACCCTTGGATGTTGGGTTTAGCAAGGTTGATTGTCCCAAATGTGTTTGTGGATGTAGAATTTATCAGACTGCTAGCCAAACACTATCACTCAGCTACCAAAATAGTAAGGTTTCCAAACAACATAGTATTGGTAGAAGTAACTAGAAAAGCCATCATTGAGTGTTTGGACTTAAACATGTAGGATCTAACCAAGATAAACTTGCAAAAAAGTGAGGAGGATTATGCTAGGTTAAGAAAGACTCATAGAAGTGATGAGCTACCCCTATATATGAAAAGAGGCATTGGTAATAGAATAATTCCCATCTCTACTAGCACTATTGAACCATTTACTGTGACATTTTTTCAGTATTACTTTGTGAATACATATTTTTCTCTTTGCCAAGTTTTGGGGATGGATGCTCAAGATAAAATGCCAATAGGCCTATTGATGATGGCCGTGAGAATTCAAAACCCTGAAACTAATCTTGAATATGACTTTGCTTCATACCTTGAGAAGGTGTTAGATGATGAATTCTCCCAAGTTATATAGGATAAAGCATCGATTGCATTCAGAAACTATTCCCTACTATGTCATTTGATATTGTACCAGAATAGGGACAATTAATGGACTAAAAGAATGGACTTGGCTAGAGTAGATGGGAAAGGGAATCCCACACCTATCCATAAATGGTGCTATATTTGGGATAGTCGGTGCAAGAATACAATCTTTTTTGTATTCTACAAAGACTTTGTACACAAAATCCTTGGAGTTCTTGGGTATGTAATACCAAGATTGTCAACCAAAATGTCGCAACTATTGAGACCTTTGGCTTTAAGACCAGAGCAGGGTCATACACACCATTTTGGAGATTGGTTCTTCTTCCTAGAAGTTACAATAATAAGAGTTTATGGATGCCTTGTTGCTCCACACACACTACCAAAATTTGTGCTCCTCAGATTAGCATTTCTTGAATTTATGTGGAAAATGATGTGGATGGAGAAAGATATAATGCACAAGCAAAAGAAAGGCACTTTCCTACCAAACCAAACCAAGTGTGAAGATTGGACTGTAGGCTCAGACACACTAGAGGAGTTGCAATATCATTTGAAGATAAGATATGCATTGAATTCTGGAAAACAAAGAGCCTTTGACCCTAAAAAATCATATGAAAAACATAAGGCACAATATTCTTACCAAAATGGCAGTGGCACACCAAGTGGATTATGAAGAAGATGTCATAAGGAATTACATTACTTATAATGATGTATTTAGTAGATGGAAAAAATGGGAATATATGAAGAAGCTTGAAGAAAGGAAGAAGTAGAGGTCCAAGGAAATCTAGGATACTTTGTTGAGGAAAAGGACCCCATCAAGAGGATAGATTTGATAATGGGTAAATTTGAACGATTGTATAGTAAGAAGGAAGCATATCTCCAAGAACATGATAGTGGTGCAACTGCAGAGCATACCCCAGGTGAAACCTCTAAACCTCCCATGGAGTAGTTACCTCCCAAAAGATAGAAGACATAAAGCATTGAACAATTAGTACCTTATGAGGAGAGTGAAGAGGTGGGCGATACTGAGGAAGTGGCTAGAGTACTGTAGTCATTGAAAGGTGACATTGAGTTTGATCAGACCATCCATGAGACCAGTACCCATAAACATGAGGAAAGGATGGGTGATGTAGAAAAAAAAGTACAGAGGTACATGAAGATGAAAGGGAAATTGCAGCCAGGAGATTCATAGAAGATGATGAATTCATTAAGAATCCCGAGTTTAGGGATTTATGGATGAAGATGAAGATAAAAGAATTTGAAGAGAGGATGGAATCAGCTGAAGCAGAAATTGAAGAATTAGAGAAAAGTCAAATGGTAGCATAGACATTCCAGGAATTAAGAGTTGACAACATTTACATTAGCCCTGAGAAGGCTAGAGAAATGGTCTTGAAGAGCAATATGCTCATTTTTCCTAGCTTTGAATTAAAGAAAATGTTTCTACTTGATCAAGTGCAGGCTCAAGAAGATCCAATGCTAGTTACAGAATTTAACTTTGATGAAGGAGTGAGTGGAACTGGGTATAACCCAAAGATTGAAACCCTAGCCATATGGATCAAACGAAAAAATACACAGAAGCCAAAATTATTGGATGTAATTCAAGGTATGAAAGGGGCAATGATGGTAAGGAAAATATAATATACCACCCCTTTGGAGGCAA
>VDFB02277299.1:13164-141013 GCA_007258455.2 Sequoia sempervirens
GGGGCCTATTAATGATTATGTAAAGGATAATTAGGGCTTGGGACACAAAATTCAATGTGAAAATGTGATTAAATACACTACAACATTAAAATGAGGTCCACATAGCCTAGAAAGGCACAACATCCAATGTAAATGTGTAAGACACATTACAACACTAGATTAGAGTCAAGTTTAATTCACAGCCTTCTAGATTAATGTGATAATGTATTTAAATATATTTTACAAAGTTGAATTAAGGGGAAAATAGGTCCATTAGTCTAGAAAAGTGTAATATTCTTTTACAACACTTTACAACACCTTTACAAGACATCATTAAATGCATTTTATTCAGTTTGCAAGGGTCCAAGACCTAGTGTGGATGTGAAAAGCACCTCACAACACCAAATCAAGGCCTCGTTAAGTCCAATTTATCATTAATTAATCCCAAATCAAGCAAGCAAAAAGGGATACTTTTTCCATGTCCACAGTTGCTATATTCTAAATTTGGGTTTCTAGATCGTTGTATAGTGTAAGATATTTTCACCAATGTGTGAACCAGTTTTTCAGTGATGTTTTCTATGGCCTGGGATAAATGTATTTGCTCCATGTTGCTCCGTTATTTGGCTTCAGGTTGTGCGGACTTGGGAAGTTGTTTATAATTCTTGTATCTTTTTGTATTCAAGGTTTTCCTTTCTTTGATGCAGTACATAGTGAGTTTCATTTATCAATATGCAAGTAAGGGTTATTAGAGTTAATTTTCTTACCCCTTGCATTTCAATTATTGTGCTTAATTAAATATTAAATCAAAACCAATTTCATGCATATAAAAGCTATAATTATTGGATCAAATAGTCTATTTATTCTTGTGCATCACTTCCTCTAATTGTTTGTTTCCTCCCACCTATTTTCACTTTACTATTTTATAGTATTATTAATATTAGGATAAAAGGAATGAGCCTACCTTGTAAGTTGTCTCATACATTAGTGGTTAATACTTCCTATTATTAAAGTTATAATTGTAAGGTTTGAATAGTTTTTTAAATATATTGAACACAACCAAACCATTTTACAAAGGCATAGGATTTACCAATACTAAAATTTAAAAAAAGGACAAAGATTGTAAAGATAACAATGTATTGGTTAAATGAAAAAGAAAGGATAACACTAACTAAGATATCAATCTAGAGTAGACACTAGCACTATCAGTTGGGTTTGAAATTGAAACTCTTACACAATTTTGTGTGTTTAATTAATAATAAAATATTTACACTTTTTTCTACCTCATTTTTGTAAGGTTACAACTTTAAAATACATCCATCAATTTTATGTAGAACATAAATATATAGTTTTGTAATGGTGAAATTTGAATATCCATTTTATTTCCCATTAATTTTTGTCTTTGTTTTAAGGAAATGCCTTGATACATGTATTTATTATCAAATGGTATAATTTTGTTGAATTTGAGATCATTCCCCTAGTATTTAATCATCCATACACACATACATCCATATGTGGAGGACTTAGGACACTTGCCACATAAAGTGCTTACTTACATTTCAAGTGCTTGGAAATATTTTTTTGTGGCTCAGTTAAACTTGGAGCAAGTTTTAATTTGAATGTGTCACCTGAAATGCATTATTTGATCCTTAGTTGGCATTCCTATGTTACTCCTATATCCAGGCTAAGTGTTTTTTATCATCTATTTTTGGGCAGTCAAATAAAAAATATAGGAAGTTCATTAAATTTTAGACACATTGAACTCTAAGCTCATTCCATGTCAGCTTTTGAGCTATGAGACTCCAAAATCATTCCAAGTCAGACTCTAAATTAAAATTGCATACATTTGTAATATTGCAAATATTAATAGGAGTTTGAAATTCTTAGAGTCTTCTCTATTGTTCTTCCAAACCTAATATTTATCGATGTAACTTAGCATTTGATCTCCAAACTCTAAAATCAAAGAATCCCAAACTTTCAAACTTGAGTTGCATATATGCATAATTTGTAAAGCATGAGGTCTTATTATTTCAAACTTTCTAATTCATTTTCTATTACATGCATAATTTGTAAAGAATGGTGTCTTATTGTTTCAAATTTTCTAATTCATTTTCTATTTGTTCAAATCCCTATTCAAAACCCAATTTTGAATCGCCCAAAGGTTCAACCTTTGTTGTACATTTTAAAATGAAAATAATTGAGTAAAATTCTAAAATTTTGAGCTTTGAAACATCATTGCAAGGATGTGAAATGCTAGGGTCACATGGTATATTCAAAATAAATTCATTGAAAAGTATTTAGAAACTTGCAGGAAAATTATGATCCCACTAAACACAAATTTTACAAAACTTGATGCAATGTGGTAGTATTTAAAGATATTGAATGCATGTACTAAAAAATAATCCACATAATCTCTCATGCATCCTCTCCTATCCTAGAGCCTTAAATGAGAACTCAATAGCAATATATTTGGCTTTAGTGTATTAACAAGATTAATGAATCTACATACATTCATTTTACAATGCTTGCCTATAGTCTTCAAAAATTTATACAAATTTATGGGGATTGACCAAGGAGAACTTGTCTCCTTGTGTTGTAACTACAACCCTTCCAAGGTATTTTAAAAAATATCACTAGCCCTCACTTTAGTAGAAGCAACAAAGTATATAAAGGTCAATCTAGTGAGTTACAAGGAAGAGTTGTGCATTGTGTGGGGTTAAATTCAGAGGCAGAGGATGGGTTCATGATTATGGATCTCACTCAAACTACTAGACTCAACCCGAGAAAGAACAAATGCCTAGTGTAAAATCCAAGAAATTTATTTGATAGAGACATCACACATTCAAGAAAAAAAATACTATATTTAAAAATTTCATCTAAATACAACCATTCAACCATAGAGCTAAATACCCCTATCTGCTATATTTACTTTCATAAAATAACTATTGTAATTATCAAATTTATTGATTTCAACTATTATTATTTAATCTAACTAATTTATACTTATCAATATACATCTTTGAATTAGCCTAAATCAAAGTTAAGAAAAGTTATTTTTCTTTATAAATTTATATATTGTATATGAATATCTCTTAATCCTTAACTTTTATCAAAAATAAATCAAAATTAACTCATGATCTTGTATCAAATAATAAAATAATAATAATTTAATTTAAATGTTTTTGATAAAGGAAAAAACAGATTTTGAAGGGACCCGGAACCCTATAAAAAAAAAGAGCATGGTTGTAGAAAAGACAACATGCAGCCAACGAAAAAGACCAGCTCCAAAACAAGACCATTCAATATTTACATTTTACACTTTTCTTGTAGGAGCGAAGAGTCGTGTCAAAAGAAGGCCTTGAGGATTTATCTTTTTTTCCCTTAACTGTGATCCAGCCTTCTTCCACTTCCATCGTCTTACCATGCCACACCAGCTCGCTGCTTTCATGAAGATGAAAGCCAATAGCCAACTTATTAGGGGTTTCATCTTGATTCCTTTGCACAAATAAAGACATTTTTGAAGAGCCACTAGATAGGGAAGCCGATGCACTTTCACCTGAAATGGCAGTCGTTGACTCAATAGGGGTTATGTTGCAGCATGTCTAGTATTGAAGCAACGTCTAGACTGGAAGGGTATCCCTTCATAATCCAAAGATTGGACCCAAGAACCTTTAGAAGATTTAAGTAGGACCTCAGTAGGCAGCCCTTTTGAAACATTTATTTCAACCAGTATGCGAGCATAGGTGGATTGAAGAATGTCAGAAGATTCATCATCCACCATCAAAAAATCACCAAGGGCATCACCCACTTCCTCCAGAAGAGAGTCATTCCAAAGGTGAAGGGGGAGATTAGGCAGTCTTACCCAAATCGAGAATTTGTTAAAAGTTTCAGAAGCAGGGTTGAAATCAGAGTGCCAAGGTTTGATCATCAACAAATATTTATCTCCCTAGCTAAAAAAAATTCACACAAAATTACATTTTTGTCCTGAGCATTGTCAAATTTAGCTGCAAAAAATCCCTTAGCCAAGGGGTAAATAGAAACTTTACCCAAAATTAAAGGCTCCCATTCGTTGGTGATCTAGGAATGCAGCTGAGGGAGGCTAGGCCAAAAACCCTTGAACCGGAAGATCACCCCACAAAGGGAAAAGTTAGCAGCATTCTCCTCAATTTCTTCTACTGTTTCATCTTTCAGCTTCAATGAAATGGCATTCCTGACTGGGATAAATCCGCCAAAAGACCTGTGCTTGGGACCCGCAAACTTCTTGGCTTTGGTCGTAGAGCCGACACCCACAACCTTCCTTCCGCTAGACCCTAACGCACAGGGGATACTGGCAGACACCTTAGACACAAGGCCATTGTTGCCCTGGCTCCTAGCCATCGACGTCGCCGCCGCCTTACCAACAACCGCCTTAGGGTTTCCGCATCCATCATCATTCACTGCCCGCTCAGTAGATTCAAAACTCTATTTCCCGCTCATCCTTCCTTCATGCAATGTTCAAATACTCTTGATGTTGAGTCCACAATACAACATGACCTAGTTCTTAAAATGTTGTTTTAAGAGATCCTTGGTTTAAAATATCAATGAGCCAACATTATAGTTTAATTTAAATGTTAACTCTACCTTGTGAGCAACATTTGAGAGGAATAAATCAAACGCCAAATATATATTTTGTACAGCCGCTTACAAATTTTGACTTATGATGTAAAATATATGTGAGCAAGTGCAAGTGCTTCTGAACCTACGCATTTAAGCAGGTCTGGTCAAATGCAACAAATACAGTTATTTTAGTAAAAGCGTGACAGACTACAATCATGGCGAGTTGCCAATGTTGATAGTTATTTACGTGGTAGATTTCATTGCTCATTGTAATCATAAGATACACAACGAAGATCAATAATCCAAACAGAGATAAGTAATTGAGTGGGTGGGATTACAGAGCCATTAGCATAAAGAGTACTATATCAGCATTATATATATCAAAATAATGTTTGTGGAAATATAATCATTATGTACAATGTATCTTCACCTTTAAAAATAAAGCAGGAGAGAAAATAGGAGTTCATCCCTAAATGATGATTTGAACTTCAAAATAGTTATGGGTCGTATTCTTTTTATATGCAAATTCAAATAGGGTTTTTACAATCCAACAATTGATTATAGAAGGCACAAACAATTATGCTATTTATAATTTTTCTTAGTGATAAATCTTTCACATAAATGCAGTAATTAGGGATCTAAGGATGCAAACAAGGACGACACATACAATTTAAATATCCTTTTAAATTTAACTCCATAAAATTTCTTTCTAAGCACTTGCATTGCAAATCAACATCTTATGTGACAAGTGCTCAAAGTCCTCCACATGTGTAGGATGCCATTTTAAGAGGGGAAATAATAGTAAATCACACATGGATACTACGAAACAAAACATTTCTTATGGGAACAAAAAAAATGTAACCATCAAATTAAATATATATATATATGTTCATATACAAATATAAAACATATATTTGTATATTTATACATACATACATGTATATATGTTATGTGTACATATATATGTTTTGTGTATATGTATATATACATATATAATTTATGGATACCCCTCAATCCTTGAATCTTAGTTAAACAATTATCAATCCAACAAAAATGACTTGAGTTTAAAACAAAACCATCAACTAAGAAAATTAGTGAAAAAAGTGGCGAAACCATCTTCATTAAGTGGAAGTGTTATCTTGTAAAGAAAACATCACTCAATTATCAAGATGGTCATAGATAAACATCATATTTAAAACTTGACTATAAGTTCATTAAAACCAACCCTAGTCCACTTGAGTGGCATTTCTATTACAACATACTTATTGACAAATGGTGCAATCTTGTGTAAAGTTGGGATCATTCCCCTAGCCTTTAATCATCCATAAAAACACAAATTCCTATGCATTTATCCCTCATCTTATCCTTATATGCACATACTTCTATGCGTACACCTCATTCATGCATTTTTATGATATTTATCCACACACCTAGCTCCATATAGCCATTAGCTACCTAGATATGATTGTTTATTCACCTAGGATCATCTCTATGGTCATGCGATCAACCCCACAATCAAAAACTTGATCCTTTCCTTTCCAAAATTCAAAATTCAAATTTAAGTCCCTAACCCTCTTTATTTTCTCACCTTGATCCTACTAAACAAACATTTTACAAAATTTGATGTTATGTGATAGTATTTAAAGACATTCAATGCATTCATTCAAAACAATCCAATGAGTTTCTTATCTCTCAAGCATTAGAACTCTCTTATCCTAGAGCCTTAAAGGAGAAATCGGTAGCAAGATATTTGGGTTTAGTGTATTAATGAGATTAATGAATCTACATGCATTCATCTTATGACCCTTGTCTATTATCTTCAAAATTTGGTAAAAATTTATGGGTGTTGATCAAGGAGAACTCATCTCCTTGTGTTGCAACTACAGCCCTTCCAAGGTATTTATAAATATCACTAGCCCTCGTATTAGTAGAATTAATATTTAGTAGATGAAGGTCAATCTAGTGAGATACAAGCAAGAATTGTGCATTGTGTAGGGTTAAATTTAGAGGCAAAGGATGAGTTCATGATCGTGGGTCTCACTCAGACTACCAAATAGAAATAAGATAGAATATATGCCTAATGTGTTTAAATCTAATTCATTCATTTGATAGAGATATCACATATTCAAGAAAAAAGAATAAGTTGTATTTGAAAATTGTTTCTAAATACAATCATTCTTCAATTGTACAACTATTCTTAAATATTTATTATAATGATCAAGTTTATTGATTTCAACTATTATTATTTCATCTAAATTGTTTTATATTTATCATCAGTATACATCTTTGAAATAGTCTAAATTAAATATAAGAGAGTATTTTTTTCTTTTATAAATTTAGATATTATATAAAAATTTATGAATACCATTCAATCTTTAACTCTCAACCAAAATAAATCAAAATAAACTCATACGTAAATGACAAAAATGATTTAAATTTAATCGAGCTTTAATCTATCCTTGTGAACAAAATTCCTATTACACTTGTCTTTTCATATCAAACAGTTCATTTTGAAAGAAGAATAAATCAAACACCAAATACATATTTGGTACAACTACTTACAAACTTTGAGTCATCATGTAAAATACATGTGAGCAAGTGCTTCTGAAGCTACGCATTTAAGCACATCAAGTCAATTGCAACAAATGAGGTTATTTTAGTAAAACCATGACAAATTATAATCATGTTGATTTATCGTGTTACGTTGTAGTTGCCAATATCGACAGAGATGCGTCTTGCTTAAGAAGTATCATCATAATTAAGTTGTTTGTATTTGGAAATTAGAGTCATTAGCTTTCATCCATTATCATATCAATTGGAAAGTATTGGGATATATCGTTATATAGAGAGGATTACATTAAAATAATGTTTGTGGAAGTATTCTTATGAACAATGTATCTTTATTATTACAAATTGTCTTGTGTTCATATACACATCTTTTTCACCCTTCAATGGGCATCAATCTGATTTTGGAGGTAAGGTTGTTTGTGGTGTCTACATGGTATTTAGAGGGTATATGCTAGTGATTCTCTGAATGACTAGCACACTAAGATCCTTTACTCTATATGTGTCTCTGAGGTACTCTATCTATGCAATTGTTGTAGCTTACCATTGTATCCTTCAACCTATAGGTCCTCTTCTTTTCCTTTCTTTCCTTGAGCCTACTAATCTTTACCCAAGCATCCAATGGCTATTGCTCTCAATTGATCTTCCTTAGTCTATAAAATATTTACTCTAGCACGCATTGAGTCTCACTCTACTATTGTAATCTCTACTTTCATCTTGAGTTATATAACCTTAGAGATGGTGTTACTTATCCTCTCTAGTAGCTCATAGGGCATAGCTCTCAATTGGCCTACAAGCTTGAGCACATCTCCATGTTGTCCACATATGAGTCTTGGTTGGTAAATGGTGTACATTGTGCTCTAGCTAAACTTTTGGCACAATCTTGATTAGCACTTGCCTCATGTAATCTAGCCACTCTCATACTTTGTGTACAAAAAGAAAATAGAATTCTAATTAGTATCATCATTTCATATAATAAATCAAAGGATAAAACTCAAAATATCTAGTATCCTATTGCATCATAAGAAAATATTTAAACCAAGCCTCAAGTCTATACTTGGGTCTAGCTTGCTAATCAAGGTCTATGAGTGTTGTTGCTATGGTTTCTTTCTACTCTATGCTTGGGCCTACCCCTATAGCCTCTACATTGCAGACTAAGTATTCTCTCCTTATTCAATCACCTATCAAGCTCCCCCATTTCTTCCTCATGCTCCTATGCTTTAGGTCCAAGCCCACTACCTTTACCTATCTCCCTCATCTTCATCCATCTCTATCTCCTCCTCCCCATCCCCAACATCATCTACTCCTACCTAGGTTCATGCATCACCTCCTACTACATCTACCAATAATATGGGCACAACTCAAGCTATGGCCCACTAGGTGATACACTCTAGGGTCATAGATACACGATCTATGTCCCTAACTAGTTGTGCATTATTTTTCACCTCATTCACATATGAGTGATCAAAATCTATGACTAATGGACTAGGTACCTCCCACACTTTAAAGACAGTTTAGTGTGACCTAATATATAACAAAGTTATGGGGGCACATCTTGTACCTTCCTAAATTGGTACATCACTTTATCATACTAGAAATACATAATGATGTAGTCTAATATAATTCATAACCATCATGCCCTCTACATTCATACCATCTATCATGTGATCTTACCCATTTTCACATCCCTATATATCGGTGTCAAATAATGGATATCCCTGACAATCAATCAAATATCTACATCTCAAAAATAACAAATCCCCAAATTATCACCCTTATCAAAGAGCATATGCATGGATCCAAGGTGCATCAAGAACTATTAAATTCATGTAGCCTACTATTTTGTTCACTTGAATTTACTCCATTGCCCATGTCTGAAGTAGTGTATAGGTGAACAAACTATGATTCTAATCTCACACTATCTACTAAGATCATAGTAAAGGCTTGTAAGCATGCTCTTGCCCTAGCTATATACTATTTTGTGCTCCTATATCTCCTTGATGTAGTGCACTAACCCACCATATGTGTGTCTTGGTCATCCAACACCACATACAAGGTCATTCTCATGCTCAAAACTCTTAGTAGTAACAATATCTACTCTCCTCCTTGCTAGAGCATCGTTAATGTGATATGCCTTGATGGGTCTCCCTATACCACTTTGTCAAGTGCATACTACTACCCCTATTGGACATATTAGGCAATCTCTAGTCTACAATCTCCACATCTATCCCTCAAATGAATAGGCATAAAATCATATATACATCCTCTAAAGTCACAGTTAACTCTTAGGTGGGAAGGAAAAATACGAGTATAATATCTAGATCTGATTGTTCAATGAGTGTCATTAGCATCCCCTTGAAATTACTAATGTGAGGGATGACATATACCCATCCTAACCCCACATCATGGAGATTAAAATATCCTCATGGTTTAGGTTTCTAGCTACAATGTTATTAATTTTGTCACATCTCTCATAGTTATAATATATCTTATGAAATAAATATTTTATTGGATTCCACTCTTACCACCAAAAAATATTGTTTCTTCAAATCACATTTATTCCTATTCTCTATGTTTTGCCCAGTTCCTCTCTCACTTTATTTTCTCTTATTTGAATAGACACTAGCATAATTTGTAGATGTCAACACATCTCATAAACTTTAATGTAATATTTTAGAATAGGCAACACACTCTAAACTTTGACTTGCTTATAGTATATATTGTTTAAACTTGTTCCTATACAATCCATGACAATGTCTATCTAACCATCAGACTGTGCATTTGACTGTATTTATTAATTAATTGAAAATAGAAAATGCATTGAATTCTTTTTTTTAATAAATTAATAAACACGGTCAAATATACAGTATGTTAACTACATAGACAACGGCCACGATCCACAAGTTTTGAACCTCCGCATTTAATCATGCCTGGACAATTCTACAGCCACTCAAACCGCTTGCCAAGAGCTCACACTCAGCTCACTTTCCGCTATAGTTAAATGGCCAAGATATGGGTATTATAATGATATACACAAGCAATAACTCACAGTCAGAGGCAATAAGTTTACAGGAAAAACTTACACCCCAAATATTACGTCCAATACAATAGATGGGGGAAACTTTAGAATGAATTGTTCTTTCATTTTTTTGAATAGAACATATATCTTCGTTACAAAAGTAAGAAAGTAACTTCCATGTTCTATAATTCTGCACTAAATGACAAACTCCTTAAAATGGTGAATCAAAGTTAATAAAAAACATGTAAGATTTAGAATATGATGGTATAAGTGACTAAAGTAATTGAGATAAAATGATATGTTTATTTTATTTATTTTGTAAGGGGTTGATGGTTATTATTATTTAGGTTGGAATGATCTAATAAAAGAATTCAGATGTAGATCTTTGATTAAGATGATGTGACTATCTTATGTAAAGGGTTTTGTTGTTGCAAAACAAGTCACATCTTCATTCTAGATATAGATTAGGTCTTGTCATGCAATATAGTCTAAACGATGCACCTTAGCCCTCTATTGCAACAACCTTCAAAAATTTGGTCTCCTTTGTTTTGCTACTTATTTGCATCAACATTATATCCTTAGAAGGCCGCAAATATGTTTTGTCCAATGTTTTTTATGCTAAATCAATTATTTTTTGTTGTTCAAGGCTACCTAATATGATGGGAAAATAATTTCAATGTTTTGATGTGGCTACTCTAAATTCAAATAGAGTTCCTAAAATCCAACAATTGATTATACAAGATACAAACAATTATGACATGTAAAAAAATTCCTAGTTATAAATCATCTTTTATATAGATGCAGTAATTAGGGATTCAAGGATGCAAACAAGGATGAAACATACAATTTAAATCTCCTTCCAAATTTAACTCTGCAAAACTTCTTTCTAAACACTTGAATTGGAAATCAACACCTTATGTGACAAGTGTTCCCCTCCACATGTGTAGGGTGTCATTTTAAGAGGGGAAATAATTTGAGATTTAAATTTATTTTCTCCTTACGCACCTAAGAACTCAAGAGTTAGATCCAACACACAAAATAGAAGAACTATTTTTTTTATGTCAATTGCTTAGTTCTCAAAGACACTCTTACATTAATTGCACCTTTGTGAAGATTGTATATTACACTTCTAAAGGCCCTATCTTAAATTATTTTGTATTTAGTGAGTCTTACTAAGACTTTGATTTGAATTCATATTAAAGCTCTAAGGTTCATGCACTCTTATTGAATTGATATGTAGACTATCATATTAAAATTCATTAAAGGAATTATGAGTTCATTTGTTGATTAAAAGGTCAATGACCTCTTCAAAAGGTTCACAGAGCATTATTTTCTCTATGCAACAATGTATACATGAGCATCAATGTTTGAAATGGTTCAAATAAAAGATGATGGATCCCTCCTTGAATCACATCATATTGAATTATGAACCAAATCAATCAATCAAATAGTTTGTTGACTTCAAAAGATAGTTTTTAAAGGTGTCATTAATGGATTCACATCATTTGCATAAGAAAAAATAATGGGATCACATGATTAATACAATATTTTAAAAAATTAAGGCATATGGCGTAGTACTATAAAAAATGAAATAAATTCTCAAGGACATGAGCCAATGTTATGCTCATTCAAGGAAATAAATTACAAATTGACTTTTTATCTTTTAAATAGGGTTTCATTTTATTTTCACTTTTTAAGTTTGGTGTTACTTGTAATTTTAGATATAAAGGTTAGAATTTTACTTTTAACAATTTTAATATAGTTAATATTTATTTTAATATTTTATTTGAAATACAGTTTTAGTTTTTAAAATATAATTTATTTAATAATATTTAATAATATTTTTTTCTTTGTTTTTGATTAAGGGTAAAATAGGTTTTGATGGGGCCCTGAAACCCAATACAAACAGTTTTGATGGGATCTGAAACCCAGTCTAAAGAGAGCAAGCTGCAAACAGAGAGAAGCCAATGAATCATCAGTAGCGATACAACAACAACCATTAGAGATAAACAAGACAACTTAGGCAGCACACAAATAGGTTTTGCAGGGAACCTAAAACCCAATACAAACAGGTTTTAACAGGGACCGAAAACCCTAACAAGTAATAAAGACCGCCTGAGTCTGTCAGGCAACAATCATCCTATCATCTAGCTAGACTACAACAAAGTAATAGCACGTTGTGAAGCTTCAGCAATCCTGTCTTACCATCCCGTCCAAATAGCCAACCCAACCTCCACCTTGAAAGGAGAGGGCTCCCCTCTATCAGAGAAGATGATACAAGAACCCTTACCTCTGAAGTCACCTCTCTCTTGATCACACAAGCCCCACCTCAATAGGAACCAACTTAAGAGGGAGGATTTTCCCATCAGCTCAATAGCCTCCATCTCCACCTCAATAGGAGAGGGCTCCACCTCTAAAGTAGCAATCTCCACCTAAATAGAAGACACTGATTGAGGAAACCAACGGAAAGCAACTTCAAAAGAAAGGGAAATCACACCATCCCTTACCAACACGAGAAACTAGTACGAGCAGGAAGAGGCTAAAAAAACCCCAGCCAGCACGCAACAACACCAAAAGATATCCTCCTCTCCCTCAAAACATATCTCCACCTCTAGAGAAGATACCCCTGCCATGAAAACCCAACCGAAGGAGGAAAAATAAAAAAAGAGGGAAAACTTCACCCCCAAAAGCCAACCACACACCAGGGACAGAAGATAAAACACTAAGCCTACCCCAGTCAACTGAAAAGGCCCAAAGCAAAAGACTATCGAGCCACCCTTCAAGGAAACATCGACAGCCATCAAAGAAAGATCAAGTCCCTCAACCAAAGTCATCTTCCCAAATCAGAAGGGAACCCAAAAAATAGACCAAGAAAGAGACCAAACCTGGTCCAAGAGGTATAGATCCCCCCAAACAACAGGGGGCATAGCAGAAGAGATCTTCCATAGAGAACCCCATAGAATCATAGACAAGGAGGACCAAAAGGGGACAAACATAGCCCAAACCAAACCCAGGCCTAAGGCCAAACCAAAACACCACCCAAAAGTAGCCTCAACCAAATTAACAAACCCTAGAAATAGAGAAAACCAGAGAGAGCAAGGGCCACTCAAAAGACATAGCAAGAACC
Organism: Sequoia sempervirens; assembly: GCA_007258455.2. NCBI lineage: Eukaryota > Viridiplantae > Streptophyta > Pinopsida > Cupressales > Cupressaceae > Sequoia > Sequoia sempervirens. The sequence continues at coordinate 26,448 of VDFB02277299.1, forward strand.
CCTCAATAGGCAGCAAAAGAAGCCAATACAACAACACAGCTACATATCTCATTACAAACATATTAAGCTGCTCCAGGGCCCCACACAAAGAAGAAGGAAACATCCCCCAAGTGGCAAGCCATAGGATCTACAAGAAATCCGCAGCCAAAGAGAGATTGCACCAGAGGAGACCAGGGACAGAGGTCCCCACTTTTTCCACTCTGAAGCCCCACCATAAAACACTATGCCAAAGAACCCCATCACCATGCAACAAATGAGACCCCCAGCCACAAAGAGGGAGAAAGAAGATCTCGAACATCCCTCCAAGAAATGCTAACAGCCAGCAAACAGGGACCTCAGCTTTTGTAACTACGTCATCATCTTCCTCAGACGCACCCTCCTCCTTAGATGCACCCTCCTCGGATTTGAAGGGCGTTCTCCTGCCTGTGCTCCCGCTTCTAGAATCCGCAGAGGATCCACCTCTGGAGCCACACCCATCACTCAACCAAAGGACAGGAGCAGAGCAACCATCATCCAGATCATCTCCCTCGTCGCTATCAACATCATACTCTGCAAACCCAAAGTCTACAGAGCTCAAACTCCCTCCAAACGCCCTGCAGAAGCTCCCGCCTGTCGCCCTATTCAAACCGCTCTCCCACATGCGCTCCATTTTTTTAAGTTGTGGGAGTTACATAGACCCTTGAATAGTTTAATATTTTTTTATTTGTTAATATTGAGTTTATGTTAATATTGTTTGTGATATATATTAATTATATTTTTTAGATACATATTTTATTAATATTTTAATTTTAATAATTAAAAAAATAGTTTTACTTTTTTATTTAATCATTTATATACTTTAGCCAATCAAGCTAAGTCCCCTGCCCTTAATCATTTAAATTAACTTAATAAGTTTATTATTTGTTATTATTTTTAAAATTATTATGTTTATTAATATTTAGATTTTGATATATTTTGAAGGGTGAAGCCACAATAGTGGTTTACAATTGAAGTGAGGAAGGAAAACTCACAGAAAATGAATGCATGGCAAAAAACTTGATTTCAGGGGTTCGTACGAACCTATTGGTTCGACCGAACTCATTAGGGGTTCGCTAGAACATAGGTTCGGGCAAACCCTCCTAATACTTTCCCGCCAAAAAATCCATCAAAACCCCTTATAGAAGGGGGGTTCAAATGAACCTTGGTTCGAGCGAACACCTAGGGGTTTGTTCGAACCCCTAGGGGTTCGTTCGAACCCCCTTTATTCCTCATCCCCTCCCTGAGACACAAAAAAAACTTGAATTTTGGCACTTCGGAGCTCAAGTTGAGGATGAAAATGGAGGAATCTTCACAAACCCAACTTGAATCAGGTAGTCCTCAGAACTAGCTACCCAACAAATATAATTTTAATATTTTTCAGTTTTATTATGTATTTGTTTTTTTAGTTTTATTAAACATAGGTTTTTCATCAAAAATGAAGGTCTTTGTTCTGTACATGTGGAAAAATAGAATCTTATCAAAAAAAAAATTGAAAAATATGAGTGCACTAGATATTGAAGTCCTTGATCCAACAAAAAAAAATTGAATTTGATATATACAAAAAAAGTTATGCATTATAGGGACAAGAATGTCTAAATTGTAATTGGTTTGACTTCAAACTTGATTAAAGAAAAAATATTCAATAAAAACTGCTCTAACCAAGTGGAAGCACTAGATATCAAAGTTACAAATCTAAATTCAAAAGAATTAGAATTTTATCCTTCATGGAAAAAAAAGTTATGCGTTATACAATGTGCGTCACTTTTTAAAAATGTTGTTTTTAAAAACAAGTTTTCATGGGAGATGGAAAAAGAAGTGCAATCTGATTCCAAAAATTTTGAAAAAAATATTTTTAGAATCTACAGACAAAATGTGATGAGACTCTAGTTTTCATCATCTTCAAATTCTTCATGGTTTAGCCGCTATAGGTGCCCGAATGTGAAGATTTAGTTTTAAAAAATAATTTCAGTGTCCAGTTTGGCCAAAAATTGTAAACCACTATTGTGGGATCACCCTGAATTTCCTTTTAGTTTATTTTATTTTAGTTTTTAATTTAGATTTAAGTTTGAAATTTATTTTTATTATTTATATCATTTTATGAAATTATAAATAATAATTTAAAAATATTAAAATTAATTCAAGTTATAATTAGTTATCTTATTAAAACTTTAATTATTGTAGAGTAATTCTATTTTAGATTTTTATTATAATTTATATCATAAAATGAATTTCAAACTTAAAATATAAATTAAAATTTATAGAGTGAGAGAGAGATGTAACTTTTGATTAGTCGTTTCATGCCAACAATCCAAGGATAGCACATCCTAGGGAGTTATGCTTAGGGTTGCATGTCATTTGGTTAAGGATATGATAATTCACCTTTAAAACCTCTTCAGTGTGCCCATTGCACACTTAGGAGGAAAATAGATAGAGAGAAAAAGAGAGAAAATAAAGAGAGAGAAATAGAGAAATGGAGAGGGATACAAAGAGATAAAAAGAGAGATAGAGATACAAAAATAGAGGTATAGATATAAAGGAATAAATATGGAGGAAGAGACAGGAAGAGAGATAAAGAAAGAGAGAGAGAAGAGGAGAGACAAATATATATAGTCACATAAAGAGAGATAGAGAGATAGATAGATAAAGAGAAATAGAAGACAAAAATATATATCTAGAGGTCGAGAGATCAAGAGAGAAAGGGGGGGAGTGGAGGGAGACAAATAGGGATAGCAAAAAATAGTAAGGGGAGAAAGATAGGGAGAGGGAAATAGAAAGAGAGAAGAAATGAGAGAAAGATAGATAGAGGAAGAGAGAAGGGAAGACAAATATAGAGAGAAATAGGGGAGAGAGAGGAAGAGGGAGATTAAGAGATAATAAAAAATATAAAGAGAGGGAGACAAAAATATAAAGATCTATCTCTCTTTCTCTTCCCATATCTCCATGATATCTCCCCATATGTACTTCTCCTACCTCTCTATATATATCTCCCTCTCTCTACCTCTCTCTATATAACTTTGTATCTATATCTTTCTATCCCCCCATCTATCCCTATCTCATTCTCTCCCTCTCTCTTTGTTTCCCCCTCTTTATATCTCTATTTCTCTCTCCCTCTCTCCATCTCCATCTCCATCTCCATCTTCATCTTCATCTTCATCTCTAGCTTCCTCTCTATCTCCTTACCTCTCCTTACATCTCTTTCTCTCTTTCCCCTCTATCTTTCCTACTATATAAATCTCTCTATCTCTCCCTCTCTCTATCCATATCTCTCCCTCTCTCCCTCTCCCTGTCACTCCTTTCTATATTTCTCAACTTCTCTATCCTCCCTCCCTCTCTATATATTTATATATCTCTCTCTATCTCTCTCCCTCTATTAATTTTCTATATCACCTAGACTTTATCTCTCACTCTTGCCCTCTCTATTTCTATCTTTTCATCTCTCCCTCTTCCTGTCTATTTATAACTCATTATCTCTATCTCTCTCTTATTTACTCCATCTCTCCTACTCTCTCTACCTCTCTCTATATATCACTTCCTATAACATTATATTTATCTCTCCAACTCCCCCTCTTTCATTGACTCCATCTTTCTATCTCTATCTCTCCCTCTCCCTCTTCCTCTCTCCTTTCATCTCTCTGTTTATATATATCTCTCTATTTGTCTTTGTCTTTGTATTTGTATTTGTCTTTATCTCTATCTCTCTATCTCTCCTTTATATCCCTATTTTCTCTCTCCCTCTACCTATCAATTCCTCTTTCTATATCTCTCTAATTCTCTCTCCTATCTCTATTTCTCTCCCTCCATAAGCCCCCCTCTCTATATATTTATACATGTCTATCTCCCTCTCTATCTCTCTCCATATCTCTCTTTCTCATACACACACACTCCTTGTTTCTCTCTCCCTATCTCTAACTCTATCTCTATCTCTATCTTCTATCTCTCCATATTCAAATTCTTACAAATATTTCCCTATATCTATCTCATTATCTATCCATCTCTCTTTATCTCTATATCTTTGCCTCTCTCTTCTGTCTCTATATATATATATCAATTCCTATCTCTATATTTATATTTCTATCTCCCCCTCTCTCATTCTCTCCCTCTCTCCCACTCTCTATATATTTATCTCTTTTGGATCTATATCTATCCCTTTGTCCTCGCTCTTTATCTCTCACTCTCTCTCTCTCCATATCCCTCTCCTCCATCTCCATATCCATCTCCATCTCCATCTCTATCTCCTTAACCCCCCCCCTTCTGTCCACATATCCCCCTCTCTCTCCCTCTCTCCCTATTTCAAACATATCATTAGCCTATTGGCAATGGATCCTTATTATCTTTCCAATTCAAAGGTTTTGTTTTAGTTGTGTTTGGATCCATGTAAGTAGATGCATATTTGATTTGAAGCTATCACTTCTCCATTGAGACCTTTATTGCACAAACAAAGTCATTTTTTAAATAGCCTACCAATTGACCTCATGTATACTACACAAATGTATGTAAACAATAAACCAAAAAATCCCCTAATTGACCATCCACACTTCTTCGGTGTACCCATTGCACACCAAGGTGTGATTGCTAGTCAAATCTAAACTAATTTATACTTATCAATATACATATTTGAATTACCCTAAGTCAAACTTAAGAAAAGTTATTTTTCTTTATAAATTTACATATTGTATATGAACTTCTCTTAATTCTTGACTTGTATATCAAATAATAAAACAATTTTTAATTTAATTTAAATGTTAACTGTACGTGTTGAACAATATTTATATTACATTATCTTTTCATATCAATAGTTCATTCTGAGATAGAATAAATCAAACGCCAAATTTATATTTTGTACAACTGCTTACAATTTTTGACTTATGATGTAAAATACATGTGAGCAAGTGCTTCTGAAGCTACGCATTTAAGCACGTCTGGTCAAATGCAACAAATGCGGTTATTTTAGTAAAACCATGACAGATTATAATGATGGCGATTTATCGTGCCGCACTGTAGTTGCCAATATCACAGATATTTACGGAAAACTTGATTTGTATGTTGTTCATTGTAATCATAACATACACACAACTAAGCTCAATAATTAATAATCCAAACATAGATACATCTTGCTTAAGATGTATCAACTCATGATTGAGTTGTCGGTATTTGGAAATTAGAGTCTTTACCTTATCCATTATCATATTGGAAAGTATTGGGAAATATAGAGCATATAGAGTAATAAATACATCGAATCGATGTTTGTGGAAATATTCTTAAAACAATGTATCTTCACTACCTTTAAAAAAAAGGTAGTCAAGGGCTTTTTTACCCTTCAATGGGCATCGATCTGATTTTGGAGGTAAGGATGTTTGTGTTGTCTATATGGTAGCACACTACGATCTTTGATTCAATATGTGTCATTAAGGTACTCTATTTATGCAACTATTGTAGCTCACCATTGTATCCCTTAACCTGTGCCCTCTTCTTCTTTTCCTTTCTCTCCTTGAACCTATTAATCTTTGGCCAACCATCAAATGGCTATTGCTCTCAATTGATCTTCCTTAGTCTATAAAATATTTGCTCGAGCACACATTGAGTCTCAAGTTGCTATTGTAATCTCTATTTTCATCTTGAGTGCTATAACCTTAGAGATTGTGATATCTACCATCTCTAGTTGCTCCTAGGGCATAGCTCTAAATTGGCCTACAAGCTTAAATACATTCCCATGTCATCCATATATGAGTCATGGTTGGTAAATGTCATGTACATTGTGCTTGACATAAACTTTTGGCACCATCTTGAGTAGCACTTGCCTCATGTAATCTAGCCACTCTCAAACTTTGTGTACAAAAACAAAATGAAATTCTAATTAGTATCCATCATCTCATATAATAAATCAAAGGATAAAACTTAAAGTATCTAGTATCTTATTACATCATAAGAATATATGTAAAGCAAACCACAATTCTATAATTGGGTCTGGCTTGATAATCAAGGTTTATGAGTGTGGTATGATTGCTTTCTACTTTGTGCTTGGGACTACACGTACGGCCTCTACATTGTAACCCTAAGTTACTTTCTCTTTATTCAATCACTTGTTAGCCCCCCCCACTTCTTCCTCCTTCTCTTATGCTTTGGCTCCAAGCCCACCACCTCAACCTATCTCCCTCATGTTCATCCCTCTCTATCTCCTCCCATCCCCAACATCATCTACTCCCACCTACAGTCATGCATCACCTCCTACATCTACCAAGAAGATGGGTACAACTCAAGCTATGCCCCACTAGGTGATACACTCTAGGGTCACACATACACCATTCATGTCCCTAGCTAGTTGTACATTATCATTAAGCCCTTTCACATATGAGAGATCCAAATCAATGACTAATGGCCTAGGCACCTCCCCCACTTTAAAAACACTTCAATGTGACCTAATATATAACAAAGTTATGGGGGTGCATCTTGTACCTTCCTAAATTGTTGCATCACTCTATCATAGTAGAACTACACAACAATTTAGTGTAATATACTTCAGAGCTATCATGCCCTCTACATGCATATCATCTATCATGTGATCTTACCCATCTTCACATACCTATATATGGACTTGCCAAATAATGGATATCCCTAATAATCAATCAAATATCTACATCTCAAAAATAACAAATCTCCAAATTATCACCCTTATCAAAGAGCATATGCATGGACCCAAGGTCCATCAAGAACTATGGAATTCATATACCCTTCTATTTGAGTCACTTGTATTTAATCCATGTCACATGTCTGAAGTAGTGTATAGGTGAACAAAATATGGTTCTCATCTCACACATATCTACTAGATCATAGTTTAAGTTATGGCCTACAAGCCTACTTTTGCCCTAACTATATACTATTTTGTGCCCCTATATCTGCTTGATATAGTGCACTAACCCATCATGTAGATGTGTGCTTGATGTAGAGCATCCTTAGTGTGATACATGTCTTGATGGATCTCCCTATATCACTTTTATCAAGTGCATTCTACTACCTCTATTGGACATATTAGGCAAGCCCTAGTCTACAATCTCCACATCTATCCCTCAAATGGATAGGCATGAAATCCTATATACATCCTCTAAAGTCACAGTTAAAGCTTAGGTAGGAAGGAAAAATACATAGATATTTGGATCCCATTGTTCCATGAGTGCCATTAGCATCCCCTTGAAATTACTAATGTGAGGGATGACATATACCCATTGTAACCACACATCATGGAGGAATAAAATGTCCTTGTGATTTAGGTTTCTAGCAACAATGTTATTAATTTTGTCGCCTCTCTCAAAGCTATAATGTATCTTATGAACATAAATAAATATTTCACTAGATTCTAATCTACCACCAAAAAAATATTGTTTCTAAAATCACATTTACTCCTACAATCTAAGTTTTTCCTATTACCTCTCTCACTTCCTCTCACTTTGTTTTCTCTTATTTGAATAGACACTAACATAATTAGAAGATGTAAGCACATCTCATAAATTTTATGTAATATTTTAACGTAAGCAACACATTCTAAACTTTGACTTGCTTATAATATATTTTTTAAGCTTGCCCCTATATAATTTATGTAAACATATCTGATCCACAGACCTACACTTGTCATGACCCCACAAATGGCTATATATCTGATGAACATCTTGTGGACACCTTACAAATTTTGACTTTTCATTAAAATACATGTGACCAACTGCATACCCACAAGTTTTTGAACCTCCGCATTCAATCACGCCTGGTCAAAGGCGACAAATTACAGTCATGAGGTTTTAGAGAGCAGCCAAACTTAGAAAGCTATTTTCACGAGTAGAAGGCGTGGCAAGATTTTTACTTGGTAGATTTCATTGGTCAACAGCTTCCAAGTATATAGTAATCCAAACAGAGATACGTCTTGATTGGTACGTGGGTATCTCTTTAATTGTTCAGCTTATTATGAGATACACAAGCAATAACTCACACTTAAAGGCAATAAGTTTACAGGAAAAACTTACAACCCAAATATTACATCAATACAATAGATAGGGGCAATTTTAGAATGAATTGTTCTGCGTTTTTTTATTTTTTATTTTTAGAAAAAACATATATCTTCATAATTCTGCACTAAATGACAAACTTCTTAAAATGGTGAATCAAAGTTAATAAAAAACATGTTATATTTAGAAAACGATGATGGTGAATTAAAGTAAATGGACTAAAATCGTACGTTTATTTTATTTAGTTTGTTAGGGGTTCGGTGGTTATTGTTATCTAGGTTAAAGAATTATTCAACAAAAGAATTCAAGTGTAAATATTTGATTAAGATGATGTGACAAATCTATGTAAAGGGTTTTGTTGTTGCAAACAACGTCACATCATGCATTCTAGATATAGATTAAGTCTTGGCATACAATCTAGTCTAGATGGTGCAGATGAGCCCTCTATTGCAACAAACTTCAAAAACATGTTCTCCTTTATTTGGTACTTACTTGCATCAACATTATGTCCTTAGAAGGCTGCAAATATGTTTTTGATAAAGGGTAAAATGGGTTTTACAAGGACCCGAAACCACAAAGCTTACAACATAAAAGATAGGAAAGAAAAGTCCAACAAAAACAACCAGCTGCACTAAAGGTAAAAACCAAAACATGCAGTAGCCACCCGCCAAAGACCAGGAAGGCCAAACAAAAAAAGCCAGCAGAAAGGCTGCAAATATGTTTTGTTCAATGTGTTTTATGCTAAATCAATGATTTGTAGTTGTTTAAGGCTACCTAAAATGATGAGGAAACAATTTCAATGTTTTGATGTGGGACCTTGGAAGATCTAGTAGGTACTTCAATCATCTCTCTCAATATCTAAAAGATAAACTTAGAAGATCACATATCTTCAAGATATAGAGTTAGGTTATAGGATCAAGTGGCTTTATACTTAAAACAAGTGCAAATCAGAGAAGTTGACAATAGAAAGCTCAACTCTTTTACACTTCAATCTCTACAAGGCTTAGGACCATAATCCTTTTAAAATAATTCACAAATTAATTAAAAATATATATTATAAACTTGTTATAATCCAAGCTAAACCTCATGGCATAGATTTGACCCTAGCCTTATCCTATCACTAATTCGATTTATGTTAGCTTTATGAAAGTGTTGTAGTGTAGAAAAAAGTATCCCTTTTTCACACTTAATTTGGAAAATGAACTTAACATGATGTCTTAATCTAGTGTTGTAATATGTATTTTACATATTCACATTAAGTTTAGGGCCTTATTTATTAAAATGGAATTAATTGTGTCTTATTTTGGTGTTGTAAGGTGTACCTTTACACTTTCACACTCATCTAGGGCTTCATTAATTAATTGAGGTTAATTATCCCTTAATTGACCCCTTTAATTCAAATCCTCGCCTAATTAATTGCAATTTCCGAAGAGGAAACCTGACATTCATTAATGCCATGACATAAAACTTATCTTTGAAGAATGTGTGTCCTAGGTAAGTGACCTAGGACCCATTTTCCATAGGGTGAATGGGTCCTCACTTAGGCCTAGAACCTAAATTTAAACTATGTTTTTTGGCGGTATTTTAATGATTTCAAATTCATATTCAGATGTCGGCTTGTGATATTTGAATTTTGGGAATTAATCTTAATGTATATGTACAATAAATAAGAGGTCATTTCACTATGTTTCACCTAGAATATTTCAAGTAAGCTAAGGATATTCAAGTGAGCATTATCAAGAGCATTTCAAGAGAATTTTCAAGGCATTCAAGGGAAAAATTATTGAAGATTATTGCAGTAATCAAGATTCCATTATCATGTCAAATTCTTCTTGCATCATGCATGTTGTTTGAGCTAATATGGTGATGTAGAGCTCAAGATCTATTCAAGCATATCAAAGAAATCATTTCAGATCAAGTTTCAAGATCCGGATTCACATCCATTGAGGACACTTCATGCTTGTTGCAAATTTTCATTCCAAGGTTTAATCAAGGGTTTGGTGAGTGGTGGCATTACATTGTTCATTCATCATTTCCTTCATGTGCTATTTAATTTCATTTTAAAGTTTAAATAATCAAACGAGGTTTGACCAAGGCAAAGCCCCCATCACCAAAAACAATATTTTTCTCTTGTGTTTACAAGTGTTTGTAGGTTTAAGGTGGAAGATCCTTTGAAAAGAAAAAATGAAGAAAGTTGCAAGGAAAGTTGCCATCTCACAGAAACTCTTCTACAAGATTTATTCTTGGCTCTCCGACTGTGAAACTCGGGAATCTAGGAGTGTAGACACATGAGCAGAGAATCCAAAAAGTATTTTTACAGAGCCCTAGCCAAGACCCATTTTCCATAGCACGAACGAGTCCTTAGTGAGCTTCAAAAAGGAACTTTTGGTGATTGGTACACAACATTTTCCCTTTCTCAAATCTTCCTTGTGATTTCTAGTTCCAATAGTTTTGAGTTCATTCTTTCATTTGCACTTTATAGCTTGCATATTGGAGTTTATTTGATAGTTATAATCTTTCTCCCAAAGTGTTGTTTAATAGGGACCCCCATCCTTGCATAAAAGGAAAATTTACAGATTCATACCTTGATTTGACTCACCTTTCGAGGTTAATATTCACTTCATTATTTGGATCTCATTTCCTTGAATGAAATTAGAGAAATAGGTCCATTACCCCCCATTGTTCATCATTCCATTGTGGTGGAACATATTTTTCTTCATTTCATTTTGGTGAACTTGAGTTTGATCATTGCATTTTCTGATTTTGGAATCCTTTTTCACCCTAGATTTAGGTTTGGCATTCATTTGCATTTCATTGCATTGAATTGAGTCTCATTTAGGGTGTCTAGTTTGCATTTAACATTGCATTGTATTTAAAGGTTTTAGGATTGCATCTTTGCATTCTTTAAATCTGAAAAATACAAAAAAAATTAGTCATTTTTCATATCATTTACATAGCATTCACTAGTAGAATTTGGAAAATAAATGACTATGTGACTAAAACTTTTAGTCACGACAACTAAAAATGACTAAATTCTAGTATTTTTTGCAACATAGCTATAAATGACTAATTTGATTGTTGGGTAAATAATTAGTCATTTATTTAGTCACACAAATAAAAATGTTAAATAATTAGTCACACAAATAATTTGGTCCTACAATCATGTCAAATAACATATAATTCTACCAATGATTCAATAAGAGTTATGGTACATATAATACATATATATTATCAATTATTTCAATCCATTTGAATAGATCATTTAAGGAATGAAGAATCAATAGTGTTATTTCCATATTCCACCATGATGGGGTCAGAGAGGAAGCATGTTAGGGAGCCCTAACTTCAACACATACTCTCTAACATATTAACATACATATAGTTTTTTATCAGTCCAATCCTTGAACTTCCTTTAGGTGCAAGTGTTAGTATATATTCCTCTCTATATCGAATTGTCTATGTTTCTGTCTCTCTTTCTTTTTCCTAATCGAGCTCCAAAGATCAATTAAACTATCAGATTGTTTATATATTAATTTAATTTGTTCTATATAAGAATATATTAATTATTAATTATTAATTATTAATTATAATTATTTTATATTTATATTTAATAATTTTTATTATAGAACATAATATATAATAATAATATAACCTATATATACTATTAAATATAATAATAAACATAATTATATTATATATATAATTTAACCTATATTACTATTATATTAAATATATATAATATTAATTTTATATTTCGTATTATATTTATATATTAATTTTTATTATTATATGAAAAAATATTTGGCAAATAAATGATATTTTATGGTAAAAAATTATAAAAAGGCATTTTTATCCTTTAATGGCCTTTTTCATCAAATCCACATAAAGTTGAACAAGAGATAAAGTTAAATTTTTTATTTTTGCAAGAAAGGAGGGAAACTTGCATGGGAATTTGTTTTTGGCAAAAGGACTGAAACAACATGAGTTCATGAGGAAAGTTTTAGTTTTGAGAGGAAAACCCTTACTTGTTGCTTTTACCATTCCAAGATGGATGCCTTCTCTATTGTTTGTTGCTTTGAAGAGGAAGGTTGCACTAGGCAGTTATCTGAGTTTCATTTAGCTTTGATCATGGGGCAGCTTCATTGTAATGTTTCTGAGCATTTTCAATCTTCATTTGCACTGTTGGTTGTTTCCTTTGCCTCTTTTTTGTTTTTTTCCATCTTCTTGGGATTGCTTTGTTTCATTTTTGAGTTGCAGAAGGAAAATAAGGGAGTGTTCTTTCTTCATGTTCTTGCATATCAATGACTTCTTCGTCCATTTGAAGGCTCTTTCCCTTATTCCCATGGGTTGGGGTTTTCTTTTGTATTTGATATGCATTTTCAATTTGAAATGTTACTTTGTAGAGCTTTGTTTTATGTATTATGGAGGCAACATTATGCAATAGAAGTTTTCAGATTCAATACCCTTGTAATCTAGCATTTGGACAGTGTTTCAAATCATTATGCTTTGGGATCTAGGGTTTTAAGAGTGCAACAAAGAGACAATAGTTTTGTTGCATGGATATTGGCTTGTTGCATTTCCATTAAAGCCATTGTGTTAGGTTCATTAAGGAGGCAATAGTCATCAAAAATGGAGATCAATCTAACTGTGCATCAAAATGAGGATCTAGTCTCTTTGACAAGGAATGGGAATCAAATCACTGTGAAGGTTAGTGATTTTGTAGTGGTTGTGTGCATTAATGAGGTTATTTTGTCTAAGAATATAGATGTGAATGTCATTATGAACTTTGATGATATCCAAGTGATAATAACCATTCAGATTTTAAATGATCTTTCACTGCCATGAGGACAAGATATAGTTACTTTACACTAATGATGCAAGGCTTTCATCATATTAAGTACGAGGATGTTATAAAAAGGATGCCATAGTGACCTACTAACTATGTAATGTTTGATAGCATAAAACCCCTAGGGTTACTCCATCACTGCTTCTTAGATTACCCAAGCCTGACAAGATGACACAGTCCTCTACCTTTTGAACAACAATATCAAGTGACTGCATTCTTTCCTTCAAGGCAGTGAAGGTTCACTCAAGGTATGGGTTGCTATCAACATTTGAACATCATTGATGTTCACATCATCATTCAAAATAATTTTAATACTACTATTCTTCATGACCTCATACAACACAAGATCTAAAGGCAAGCTCAAAATGAACTAAGCACTCAAACAAAAGTGTGAAACCCTAGCCAGAGTATGGAAAAGAAAGAACTTCAAAATAGTTGTGTCCTCATGTCCTGATTTGAAATGGCACCTGGATATGTGTATTGGTACACATTGGTGTCTCCAGGTGACTATTTCCAATATTTATTCTCTTTGTAAGTTATGATTTAATGTTATCACAAAACTGAAAGGTAAAACCCAAAGGTATACTATTATTTGTTGGACATAATCTTTTAATGCGTTGAGTTTCCTAAAACACCTTTTTGTACCTTTAGTTGTCTTCCTTGAAGAAAGTTTATTCTTTGTTATTAAGTACGACAAGATCAGTGGCATATCACTTCATGTTGAAGCAAACTGATCTGAAGATTTGACTTGAATATTTAAAGTTGTATACCAAATTCAATATTAATGGGTTTGATTATATTATGTTGTCTTGTAGCCTATATTGGTTGCAAGGAAAGGCACTTATAGTTTGACTTGATCCATTTTGTAGTAGCAGCTAGTATTATAGCCTTAAATGCTACATTATTAACAGTACACATGAATATATTTGTTTATCTTTATCTTGTCTCCTTCATTTGGAAGGCACAATTTTAATTGCTTGGTTTAAGGGTTTTTTGCACAACTTTATGAACATGAATGAAATTGTACTTTTATGAGCTATAATGATACGATATTATATCAATACCATGGAAATTAATTCTTACAGAGTAAAAAATTCATCCAATCTCGTTCGAATTAGTTGTATGTATGAGAGAAGGATAATGCGAAAAATCTACAAATAAGAAACTCAACAAGAAATGCATTTAGTATCATGACAAACATTTTTTGATCTTTTTACACTGTGACAAATTATTGTGCATATTATTTTATGCTATAAAGTTAATAATTTTGTGGGTCCAGTTATTCTATGAAGATTCTTAAAAGTGTGCTATTCAGATTTGTTGATTTCAAGATCATTATGGCAAAATTGAGCTATGCTAAAAATATTTGGATCTCTAGGATCTGCAATTCAAGCAAGGCTCAATATTGTCAATTGATAAATCATTATATGTGCCCTAAACTTATTATTAAAAGTGTGTTCACATGTATGTTGTGGAAGTTTTTTCAAATATAAAATAGATTAAGGTTTTTGTGCAAGATGTTCAAGGAAACAGTAAAGAAGTGCCCCACATGGCTTTTTCGTACAGCCTCAAAATAGTTGAAAACATATTTTTTTGTACATCTAGCTTACTGTTGGCCATTTTGTGGGTTAGGAATTCCAACTTATTTTCTTTATTTCTTTTGAATTGGAAAATCCATTGACATAGATATGCATTTTATCTCGAGGTGATGAATGAAATAAAATGGTTAAAACATAATATTCTTCAAAACTTAAAGAAGAATGCACTAATAAGGTGTTTAGCCTTTAGTCAGCTCTCTATGTTTACTCTAAATCAAAGGACATTTATTACTTACAATTTTTTAGCTGCCACTATTCACAACTCCTCATTTGCTATCTTTGTGTTGGGAACACAAGACTTGTGCATGATTTCCCAAATTTTAGTTTGTTTTTTTGCAAGTAAGCATTAGCAATCATGTATACTACGAGGAGGAAAATTCAAAAGGAAAAGGGTGCAACGCTTGATGACTTTGAGGAGCATATGGCTTAGGTGAGGATCAAATCTTGGTATGCATACTTATCTTTGATGCAATATGTATTAGGTTTCTTTTAGGTTGTTGTAACTACCCTTCACTCTATACTGCAGGCCTTATTTGATTTGGAGAACACCAATCAAGAGTTGAAGAGTGAACTCAAAGATTTGTATATCAACTCTACCAAGTAAGTTATTTTCAATCAATAGATGGATTCCCATATGTTATTTGTGACTTGTGATGACTCAAATCTTTATTGCTCTCCAAAAATCACATGCATGGATGGTTATTAGCATGTATTGTAGTTTTACTTAGAAGATTTCACTCCTACAATAATATTGAAGCAGAGTTTAATAAGTCTTAGATTCAAATTTTTAGTTTTAAAATCTTTTGGTCTTGTATAGGCAAGTTGATATATTTGCAACCGTAAGGAAATTTTTGTTCATGTTCCATACCGCTTGAATTTTTTTCAAAAGATTCAAGTGAGGCTTGTGTGAGAGCTAGAAAAGAAGTTCAAAGGAAAGGTTAACATAAAATGATGCGTGTTTCTATTCTTCCATTAAAGGTGACTGTGATATTGGTGAAACTTTTTAAACTTTTCCATTTGCATTGTTCACTATCATAGATTATAGTAATTATCTTTCCTTGGTTTGAATCTGTAGATGTGAAAATCTGCATATGGTTAGCATTTTAAAGCCAAACTAATCATCAACATCCCTATGAAATAACTCCACATGCTAATAATGCCATCTAAGCAACAAAGATCTAAATAGATAAATTGAAAGCATATAATGAAACATGGAGCAAATTATATCTCATAGTGGATTGGTGCTATTGTTGAAAATAGCCCTTTCCCAATCCTTGATAGATAAGCTAGTGAAAATGATGGACAAGATCATTTCTCAACTGCAGAGAGTGACCTTGCATGATATTGGAGATGAAAATGCTAAGATTGTAGAGTGGACAAAATCAGTTCTCAAATGAAGAGAGTGACTTTGCATTAGCTTTGTGGATGATTTGATAAAAGATGAAGCCTCTCATTTATAGATTATCAAGTTGAAAGAATGCATATGAGAGAGCAATGTGGGATCAAAAACAAGCCAATGAGATGGAGACACTTGTCATCATGTGAGTGGTTGATGCATGTGCAAGATTTGGGAAGTGTGCCCATGAGAGGGAGAATTTGAATTCAAATTTTGCAAATAAATTTTGAGAGGGGGACAAGAAAATGAGCAATAAATGCAATGTTGGAGGGACAAATCAACTTGTCATGTTTTTCAAACTTGAGGGCCATGTTGAGTGAAAATGAGGCTTTTAATAAATCAATAAATTGATTTATTTGTGCAAGTGGCTAAATCTAGAGAATGCAAGTGGGTGAGATTACCATTTAATCATGATTAGATTAAATTAATGATGATTAGGATGATTTGACCAATTTGACTTGATTTAGGGATTTAAATCAAATCAAAGAGAGAAATATGAATTGGATTTTAATTAAATAAAGTCCTGATTTATTTAATTAAAGGGATGATGATAGGATCAAGTTTGATTTATTTGATTTAAGCTAATGACTTTAGGAGATTGATAAATAAACTTGATTTATTTGTTGAATGGAATATGATTATGCATAATGCTAATTTTGCGTGTCTACAGAATCATTACTCCTCTACTCTATATGAGCATTGTCACAAGCATCACTATCTATTTTTAATTGTTGGTGCATTCTTATCATCAATCACATGTTTTTGGTGTCTAAATCTTCTCTTGGATCCTAGCCCACAATTGTTGCATATAAGAAAAAGTAACAAAAACAAGATACTTTGCCAAAGATGTCATATGGAACATTGACTATTACAGTCCCATGCATTTACAAAATATTTTCATCATTCATTGATGGGAAATTTCATGGATTTGTGGCTCTTATGTTATCTTACTCTGTTAAAACATCTACACAGTCCTTCATTCACAACCTATACACCCTCTTCTTTTCAAGACCAATGTCCCCTTTGCATTCTATGACTACCATTTTTTGATTGACTGCCCCTTCATTACATTCATGGTGACCAGGTTGTTCAGTTATGCATCTCTATGACTGATTTCCTCAACCTTTTTCTAACCTTCATGTAGTGCCCCTTAGTTTGTTCTTTGATATATTGACAGTTGTTGTTTTGGATTGAGACATTATGATACTTTGCTTGATGATGGATTCACTGATATGATTATAGTTGATGATACTTTTATCAATGATGCTTTATGCTTATGTTTTGCCTAGTATATGGATTTTGTGGATTAATCTTGTTGTGTATCATGTGATCACCTGATGATTATTTTTATCATGTTGTTAGCATCTGATTATTGTGCATTGGTGTATTTGGGTGAAGGGGAACAGTGTCGCATCACTCACTTGTGAGTGCCCTGCAACACTGCTATTTTCCTCTCATAGTGTGTTTGACTGTATGACTATGTATATGCTTGACTGTTTGGTTTGTTGTAGGTTGCAGGTACCAAGCATCAACTCCACCTGAATTTTTAGGTTTTAGCATTCCTTAAACCCAATGGAAATCATTGATGGAGATAGAATTTGGTCCCTTATTAGCCATCATCCTTGATGAGGATAAGTATCCAATGTCACACCCTGGTAGTGTTGTTTGTATGTGATTGGTTCGTCTTTGTTGTCGTGGTCTTGTTTGGTGCAGGAGCACCCATTTCTCACTTTGCTCTTATGAAGTATTTGATAGGCAGTGTGTTATGAGGTTATGTGTTAAGTTTTGAGTCCAAATACGGTCCTAAGTGACCATTCTCATGTAATCAATCACCTTGGATAGACTTTGTATTCATCTTATAAGAAGTAGCTAATCATGTGCAAGGTTTGTCAAAGTTGACAAGGTGGAGTTTAGGTTGGTAGTATGATGTTTTATTGAATAATATGTGGTCCTTAGGTGAATAAGGTCTTATTAGGCCACTAGTAATAGACTACATGCTTATAAAGGTCAAAGAATTATAAACATTGCCATGTATGGAAGAATGATGTTAACAAACTTGTAAATGGTGTGTTTATGTCTCCAACAGTCATTAAGCATTTGAAATTCAATTGCAAGGTAGTTGGTCAGTGGGATGTGAATAAGAAGCATTTAAATGGCATGTAGACACCGGATGGAAAGAGATTTTTGAAGTTTTGGTGCAGAAATACATTGAAATCTCAGTGTTAGCAGCAATTTCCTGAGTTTTTGTGATTGTTCCAGACCTGTATAGTATCGTACAGTCATTGTACTGAGTAAATTATTTTTGAATATTGTGGTGTCATGTATTTAATATGATTTCCATTTGGTCTGAAGGTTTTATAAAGGATTTGAAGTTTTCATTATTCAATTTCTTGTGCACAGTCGGGAACCCCTGTTTTGAGGGTTTTGTGATCAAACCATGAATTAAAGGGCCCTTACATCTACTGTGGAATCTTTAACTCATGTAAGGGGCCCTATGGAGTGAGATTCAAATTTAGGATGCATGAGTTGAGTGTTAGGAAAGAAATAAAAGTAGTTAAACATGTTGCTACAATGAGTTTGTGAAGAAAATGCATGCAAAGGAGGGGTTTTAACCTAGGGTTTGAAGGAATCTTTATGGGAGGTTTTGTTTTTTTCAACTTTTGAGAATTTGTAGGGCTATTGGGTTGTGTTCAAGGTGGTTTTAGTGTCTAGGAGGTTGTGGAAGCATCATATTCAATAAACCCTCATGAATTGTGCCAAAAATAAGGGTTTTCAGGTTTGGAAAGTATTTGGTCATAACAATGGAATCTTTTTGTGGTTTGGGAGGTTTGAAGGAATATAAATTTCTACCCCAAGGTTTCATGGACATGTGATAGGTTTAAAGGTACGTTGCTTTGTAAAATAGGCCTAATCAACCTAATTAGGTCAGCCTAGGAAGGGTGTTTATGGGAATTTGGTCCAAAGGACTTGCATCTGATCTTGTGATATGTGTTGCAACTCTGAAATGGGTGTTTGAATCCATCAATATTTTGTCTGGTGTTTTGGAGAACATTTGTATTATTGGGAAAAAATGAGTTTCCACTACTACTAGGGTTCAAGGGGTGAAAGTGGGAAATCTAACTTTTGGTGGTTGTCAAACTTTGAGAGTGGTCCAGATTGTTCAAATAGGTCTTCTTAATCTTGTTAGATGCCTCTTAAGGGCAGGTTGTCTAATTGGTTGTGATTGAGCCTCCCAGGTCTACATCATTGTTCTTTGTCTTCGTTGTGAGGTCAAGTAGTGCTTGGTATTTTGTACATTTGATTTAAATTTGGTTGATTAGTGCTCTAATTAATTATTGCATTAAAATAAATTTATTAAAGTTAAAAGTATTTTGATAATTAAAATAGATGCTTTTATATGATTATGGTTCTGATAAAATAAAATATTATTAATGTCCATATTAAATTTAAATAAATTAAGATTATGTTTTAATTAAGAAATATAAAAATAAATATATTAATTAATGTGAGGTGCAAATAGAATTAAAAGGTAAAGTTAAAATTAATAAATTAAATATTTTAAATTTGATTAATTAAGTGTAAAATAAACAAGGATATGTTTCTATAAATAAATATATTTGAATAGTGGTAGTTAACAATGGATGGGAAATTAAATAAAATAATTAAATTAAAGAAAATTGCTTGCAGCAATGGTGTATGATGAAACCAAAGATTGCTTGCACTATCTTCTAGAAGACTTTCCACTGTCTCATGCTTGGAACCTGCTACCAAGGGTTCTTGTTGAGCTTAGAAGACTATCCTAGTCCTTCTCCAACTCTTCTCAAAGAGTTACCTACCTTGTGCTTTACCTTTGGTAATCAAACACCTCTTGAATCTGCTCTCTTCTTCCAACACCTAGAAGGGTCTAGATGCCAACTTCACCACCAACCTTGAGCTACTTGCAGGGGAGTTGGAAACACTGATTTCATGCATTTCACATCCACTTGAAACCATCTTGGAGGTTCTTCAATCACCACTCCTACCGATCTCAAGAGTTTGCCTATGAAGAGGGCTAATCCTTATAGCCCTTACCAGTCAATTTTCTGACTTTTTCTTTCAAACTTGTCAAACGACCTACCAATTAAAAGGCACTTCTTGACACCCTTTTCAGTCCTTTAAATCTTCCACAAGGTGTCAGACCTCTGTCCCAACCGTACGGTGGATTCCTACACTCTTGGAGAGAAGGGCTAATTCACCTATCTTCTAGGGTTTCACTGTTTCCTCCTTCAAAGCTACTGCTAATGGATTGATTGAAGCTTCAATCCTTTTTCCATGTGGAGAACTTGTCTAACCCTACCTAGAACCGTATGGATTCTGTACAGTGCTTGCAACCCCTGCTTGTACTCTTCAATTTTCACTCTCAATTCCCTAACCGGGCAGTCCTAGCTCGCCTAGGGTTTGAGATTACACATACTTGCTTGGCTTTTTAAAATTCCTACTTCTAAATATATACAAATGAGTGGCTCCCCTTTCATATTCTGCTAGTCTCAAGGAAATCCCATGGATAGAGTTTATGGGGGAGCCATTCTTAATCTTCACTGCTCAAAATAGAAATAAACACCCTACACTCTAATCTATAAACTGGAAACAGCAAATCTACTCTAAGTAACCTGCATGCAAAATGAAAATGATTCAAAACTATCCTATGAACACTGAGACAATACAAAAATAGTGAATATTATTCCTTTGATATCACTGTCTCCACAAAACACACGGGAAACACAGATTTCTGCCAAAACTTCCTTCTATTCCACACACAAAAACTTGTTTTCAATGCCACTAACTGCTCTCAACGAGCCATACATCTACTTTGAAGTCCTTTTCCATCATTCAAGGGAAATTTCTCGCCTCCATATCCCTGATTTTAAGGGAATCCAATACAACTACTAACTTGCATGCAACCTCACAATGTTGTCATGCATCATTGCAATATTCTTGCAACTTTGCCATCATCCTTCATTTTACAATCCCTAACTCCTTGATTCTGAATCCACAACTTCCCTAACTGTCCATTAGCATCTTCTAACAACGAAGATGTGTTTAACACACACTTAATGCTTTCATCCTAATCCTAAGCTGTCCAAAGCTTAATAAAGAAAAACTTAACAATAATAATAACCTAATGAAGATTTTAGTCCTAGTGACTAACTCTTCACACACAACCAAGACCTTCTAAGGTCCAAAATTAGCACTCTAATATCCTGATTTGGCTAAGATCAGGTACAAGCCAAAATTGTTAACAAACAAGGTGGAGTTCAGCCTTGGTGCTCCTGCACCAAGCAACAAACAGAGTGGAGTGGCTAATAAATTGGTTAATTTGTTGAAAGAAAGGGGGCTTTTCACAATTTTTTGGAAAAAACTAATCTTGCTTCTTTCCATGAATACTTTCTTGTTCTTGGAGGCTTTTCTTTTAGTTTTGTGGTTTTAGAATTGGGTCCTGCAGTGTTTGTTGAGGTTTTGAAGTGTGTTGAAGCTACAAGCTGGGGTAGAGAGCTCAACATCAATCTTCAGTTCATCCCGTCGAGTTATTCCAGGTTCCCATGGTTTCCTCTTTCTCAAATTCAATTATGTTTTAAAAAAAAAGAATTTTGGATGTTAGTACTATGTGAAAACAAAGCATTCCTTTGGTTACTAGATTGTGAAATTAAAACAAGAAAAGAAAAAAAATTATTCTATGTATCTATTTTAAAGCTCTTCTTGAAAATTGAATTGTGCATGTTCTACAAATTCTGCCAAGTGTGCTCCATTATTCCTTGAGTCAACATTTTGGAATTTTCTATTCTTGTTGTAGGAACACCTCTGTTGCTATGAAATTAATATTACATTATTTTTTCAATAGTCTAGCTTCTCTTCTCATTAGGATGCACCGACAAACTTTTCATTCTCTCATGTTCTAAGCCTCAAATCATTCCTTGATTTTATTCCTTGCTCAGTTGAGTTGAAGGGTAGGTTAAATATGAATGTATGCATATCTTCATACCGCATGGAAATCTCTTGTTGTAGGTCATGGCTTGTCTCTTTCATTTTATACTATTACTTGAATAGTGTCTACCTCTGCTCAATTTTGTTTTGATAGAATTTTTTTAAACTTTGATGTTGTGTATTGCCTAGTTTTGGGCCTTCGACACCTTTGTATGGCGTAACCTCAGTGCTGGGAAAGTTTGCATGCATAAGTTAAGTCCAAACAATCTATTTCTCAAGCCTATCTTCTAGAATTCACTATTTTAATTGTCCTTAATTAAGCTAAATAGCTCACCCAACACCACCACTACATAGTGGAAATCGACAGATAAGCTTTGATTTAGCTGAAATTCCATGCATAGTATACTCCATGTTTCCTTCTGTAGGTTTGGATGGCTATATGGTGTTCATGCTTTGCAATCGAAATTGTATAAAACATCTCTATTTTTTCCTTAGTCACTGGATACCCTTCATCGCCTTTCATTCAATGGAAGTAGATATTTTAATGTGTTCATAACCGTTGATAACAACAAGCTTGTAATTCGAGTTTCTATACAAATCGATTTATTGGTATTTTTACAATTGGCTAATAATAAATGAATATATATGTGTGTGTGTGTGTGTGTGTGTGTGTTTATATGGTCAAGATCTGAGTACAATTGATTCGCAACTCAAACTCTGCTTTTTGTATTCCTTAAGAACGAAAGTTTGATAGTAGGTATACATATGATATTCGATTATGATAAATGTGTAAATGTATATATATATACATATATATGTATATGTATATATATATACATATATATGTATATGTATATATCTATATATATATAGACATCTATATGGTTCTAATCTACATTCTATATTTTAAAACAGAACCTTGCTTGATGACATACAAGTATATATATTATGAGTACAATAAAAGAGATTATTACTGCCTTATTATTATTTGATCATATCTGTAAATAAATGAAACAAAGAAAATAATTGGTTTAGAAGGATTGATGTATTTGTAATTAAAATAAATGAAAAGTTAGTTTATATGGAAACAAATTATCTTTTGATTAAGATGAATACTTAGCAAACATGAAATGGTTGCTTTGTAAACCCATTCTGGATCCCATGTTTCTATTAATGGTTTGAGTTGTTTGTATGAAGTAAAGTGAATGCTTATTGATTTGGGAATGATTGTGGGTTATTGTATAAATGTTTAAGTCATTGTGTGAGGTGGACATTGGAAGTCTTCCAGAGGCTAGGTAAAATATGTTATGGATTGAATTGTGGTGTTGGTTCCGTTGATTGATATTACACTTGTGATGTGTTGTTGTGGGTCTTTAGCCATGCACTCTTTATTTGTATTGCAGTTGTGTTTGAGGGTGAGATGGTCCATGCCTTGCTCGAGATATGTACACTTGTGGACTTTGTTTCATGTGCAAGTTGGCTTACCCTATTGGATGATTGGGCCTCCTAGTTGTAAGTAGGGGGAGTGGCTCTCAATGGGGGACGAAACCCTAAGTGGTGTCTTGGGTAACCCATTGGTGAGTTTTTTCAATTTAGTGATAACCTAATTAATATATTAGGAGGGGTTGGGTAGTGTTCACACTAATCGAGATAAGTGGATGCCTCACTCATGGATCAAGTGCTCATTTAGGCTTGAGATGAGATGAGAAGGCCTGGAATGGAAAGATCAATTGCCTTGTCCTCATGAGAGGTATGTTGATTCCACATAGTTTGTATGGGGGCTAGAGATCGGTAGAGGCTGCCAGGGTAACCTAGGATGGGGGTCGGGGCCTAGGAAGATCTTCTAGGGTAACCCATAGCAAGTTATGTGATGACACTCATCTCTACTGCAACCTAGTATTCCCTTGTCTTGAGTTTCCCCTTTGTTGTTTGTGTGCCTCTGGAAGTGATGTCACTATTATGTAATGTTACATTGTGCTTCATATGTTGGAGTCCTTAGTAGACTTGTTATGTCTATTAGTGGTCACCATTTTTGTTTATTTGTTGTGATGGGACCTTATTGCTATCTCCTACCATGGGGGATGGACCTTAGGGTTCCACATGGTCGGGTGGATTGTGCTTATTCCTCCATTGGGTTCCCTTGTGATTGTTCATGTGCATGGTGACTACTCTTGGTGTTGTGGACTCCTGCACTTGACCTTGCTCAAGTGGATTATATTTCATGTCCTTGTATTGAACTGTAATCAGTGTATCATATATTATATTTCTTATGTATATTCTTCCCTATTGATCTCGGGAAGCACTGTTTTAAAGATGTAATGTTGTAATTAATTGTGAATTCACTTTTATTATGGATAATGTAAACAATGTATCTTGCATATGTGAATTAATCGAAATATCTTAGATGTTGTTATTTTGATGACATGATATAGAAAATCATATTGGTTGATCATCTGATGTGATGGAGTAAATGAACTTTATTTTGTTAGATGAAATTTGGTTTAATGAGATGATTTATAATTCTTGTTAGTTTGATTAATGGTATTTTGGTAGCATAGTCATGGAGCCTTAGAGGAATTTGGTTTAGAATACAGGTTATTGTATGATCTGCAAATCTTTAGTATCACTTCAAAAAAAAATTGTTAAATTTTTAAGTGTTCTAGCGTGTTGTCCTCTGGGGTTCTGTGGCGGGGCGTTACATATGGTATCAGGAGGAGTTGGAGGGTGCTCAATTGCGTCATTTATTTGAGGAGGTTCTTGCCTATCTAGGTCCTAGATAGGAGGGTGATCAGCTAGTGGTTAGGGAGAGAGAGAGAGGTATCCCAAGAGGAGAGAGGTTACAGTGGAGTAGGAGGCCATTTTAATCGGACATATGAGGGATCTTTTGAGGGCACGTCCTACTTTTTATGGGACTAGTAGTGGTTTGGAGGTGGAGACATGGTTGATTGATCTGAACAGGTGTTTTTCCATGTATTCGTATGGAAGTAACACCAAGGCGAGGTGCGCTATCATGCACCTTAGAGGTTTTGCTTCCACATAGTGGCATTTGGAGGAGCAGAAGCTACATTTGGATATAGGTTCAATCTCTTAGGAGATGTTTCTAGAGAGATTTAGAGCTCGTTTATTGTCCAATCATTGGAGGCAGTGTCGTTTGGATGAGTTCCATGAGATGAGATAGATGGCCATGTTAGTTGAGCAATATGAGCATAGATTTTATGAGCTTAAGCAATATGTAGGCATAGGTGATGATGAGGCTATGTTAGTGCAACATTTCATTAGGGGCTTAAATGCTCATATCAGTGGGGTTTTTCGTGTGTTTGAGCCAAAAACCATGGAGGTGGCTATAGAGAAGGCTCAAATAGTGGAGGATAATTTGGCCATGGCACTAGGTGGTCATATAGGTGTACAGATTGGTAGTGCACCTCCAGTAGGTTTTAGTTCTTGAGGTGGCTAGACTCATACATCAGGTTCCTCTAAGAGCCACCATGCATCTACTAAGGGTGGTCAATAACATCATCAACATTCTCATTCAAAACATAGAAACTCTCAATCTTAGCACAGAAAAGGTTCTCAGTCCAAGAAAGACCGGAATTGGAGGAAAAACAAGTGTCATCACTCTAATCCTCCAGCTCAAAGCACACAGTCTACAGTTAGCAGAGGCAATTTCCAACAGTCTAGTGCACCTTCAGGTGGTAGGGTTTTGTCAAAGGGACAGGATACTTCTCTTGTGGTCAGCAGGATCACATCGCTAGATAGTATCCTCAAAAGGGAACATCTGGATTTAGTCAGAGGATGACAGCTTCAGAGTCGGTAGTAGGAGATGCAGGCAGTTCACACAGGGTGTTTGCAGCAATTGATAACTGCCAGGTCGAGCATCAGGGTACAGTGGTGGAGACTATAGGTGTGTTATAGGGTAGTAGTGTCTCTATTCTCTTTGACTTTGGTGCTTCAAATTATTTTATTTCTCCTTCCATAGTGGCGTGATGTGGATTGGTGGCGGCAAAGCAGGATGATAGCCGGTGGTAGGTCGAATTAGCCTCTGGAGCTAAAGTAGTGGTTAAGTCCCTTGTTTATGGTTGTGGATTGACAATTGGTTCTCTTTGTACCATAGTGGACCTTCATATTATACCCCTTGGATCTTATGATATAGTGTTGACCATGGATTGGTTGGATGCTCACTGAGCAGTGATAGAATGTCAGTGTAAGTCAATTTTGCAGTGTGTAGATGATTCAGGCAATGAGGTAGAGGTAGTTGGTGTTCAAAGGCCTATTTCCTTGCACATGATCTCTGCTATGCATTTGAAGAGGTGTATGTGGCAAGGTTGCTAGCTATTTGTGGTGACAATAAATTATTTGGAGTTAGGGGAGGGCCAAGAGGTGTCCCTCGACAGTCATCATATCCTTAGATAGTATGCAAATGTCTTTCTTAGTGAGATTATAGGGATGCCACCTAAGTGTGACATCGATTTTAGGATAGACCTTGTTCCTAGAGTAGAGCCTATTTCCCGAGCTCCATATCAGATGATCACTTAGGAGCTTAAGGAGCTTCAATTGCAGCTTGAGGAGTTGTTGGCGAAGGGGTTCATTCGTCCTAGTGTCTCTCCTCACTACAACAAAACAGGCAATTAGTGCCTAAAATAGCACCAGAATTTAGTACATTTGAGTTCATGAATTGGACACTTCTGTTGGTTCAAAACTCGATGCCAAACTGCATGTTCACTTCAGTACCAGATTTTACGTCGTATTTTGTGCTGACTTTAGCATCGACTTTAGCACCAGAAAAGTAAATCAAGCAATAGTGCCTCCTTTAGCGCCAAGAATCAAGACCAATTTAATGTTGAAATAGTGCCTAAATTAGTGCCCAATTTGGCTTCCAAATTTGATTCCATGTCTGCTCCCATTGTTGCTTCTAGTTTTGCTCCCAATCATGCTTCATGTTTTTCTTTCGGTATGGCATTGAAAATAGCTTCTTTTTTGGCTTCCTAATTGACGCCAAGTTTTGCTTCCATTATGACATCCTTTGTTGCTTCCAATTTTGCTTCCATTATGGTGTACTTTATTGTTTCCAGTTTGGCTTCTGATTTTGCTTCTAGTTTTTCTTCTTGTGTTGCTTCCAGGTTTGCTTCCAGTTTTACTTTCGGTTTTACTTCCATATTTGCTTCCGGTTTTGCTTCCAATTTTGCTTCCATTTTTGCTTCCAGTTTTGCTTCCATTTTTGTGTCTTTTGTTGCTTCTATTATTTCATCTTTCGTTGCTTCTAAAATTTCTTCCATTATTACTTCTTTGTTTGCTACCTAAATTGCTTTTTTTTTTTGCTTCCTAGATAACACCAAGTTTTGCTTCCAATATTGCTTTTTGTTTGCTTCTAGTTTGGCTTCCATTGTTGCGTCCTTTTTTGCTTCTAAAAATGCTTCTTTTTTTTCTTCCATTTATTAATTTAATATGTTTTATTTCAATTTAATTAGTTAAATATATCATGCCTCTTAAATAACTCATATGATTATAGAGTAAATAATTTAGTTATTTGACTCATATGATTAAATGACAAGATAATTATTATAACATGATCATCATCTATAATTAAAATAAGTGAGTCAAATATCTATAATTTAATTGAATTTGACAACATCCATCCTGGGCAGTAAATTAAAATCATCATACATAATAAATATCCATCCAAAAATCATCGACCACTTTCAATATATATAAATTGACAAGTCAATACTGATAAGATCATCATCATATATAACTAAAACAAGTGAAATTCAAATATTCCAGTAGATCAATAACATGTCAAAATAATACATGTCCAACAGTCGACATAAGTCAAAATGATACATGTACAAATGATATAAGTAAAAATGATAAATTATGTAGCTCAAAATGATACAAGTCAAGATGATACGTGTCCAAATGATATAAGTCAAAATGATACATGTCAATATTATACAACTCAATAATATGGTACAACAAGTTGTGAAAATGATACATATGATAGTAACCATGAAAAGAGGCATCATAACGATATATCAACAATGATCCATGATGTAGTCTATATGATCATGAATGTCATTGGCTACTACCAGCAACTACCTCATCATCATCATCACCATCGTGATCATCATCATCATCATCATCGTCGTCATCATCATTGTCATCAGCCTTGGTGTCTTCTGTATCTGCATCATCATCATCCTCTGCCATGTGATTTGTACCAAAACCAACATTTACTGAATCTATATCATGATGAGGATCATATTGATCTTCTGGAAGACCCGTGTTCTGCAAAAAAAAAACATTTAAAATGAAAATTTATTATTTATTTCATGCAATAATTTATTTTTCTTTTATATATCTAATATTACAACATATGAAATGAAACCATAATCATATTACATCATATTTTCATTTCTTAATATCATTGTGATCTTAGGATGTAATATTTTTTTTCCTTCATTCTCTGAATGTATTTGTATAAATGGTACTATGGGGATGGTTCAAGCACAACTCTATTTTACATTTATGGTTTAGTTTTTTGTTTGTAAGAAAGCTATGACATGCAACAATACTTGAGCATACAAAGAATAGTTCTTTAGGAAATTTTGTATTTTAATTATACTATTTTTAAGTGACCTTTCCATGTATATAATCATATCATGTTCATGTATGTTAATAGAAGGAAGCTATGGAGGTAGTTCAAAGAAATGGCCTTGAACTTTTGCATCATCTTACAAAGTTTGCAAGAACAGGAATAGGGATCGAGTTTTGAGAGTCTGGTTTAAGTTTGAAATCAAGAAATGAAAAAATTGTGAAGGCTGGAATGGATTTTAATGTATCACTTGTGTTTCAGAATTTTCAGTTGCAGAATGGTAACCCCAAAACACAGAATTATTCATTTCTCCTTGCTAACACTGTGGTTGTTAAGGATAAAGGGCCTAAAAATGCAACTGGGATTAGCTCCAAAGTATACACTAATGTTGCATACTCATTTAACGATGATGATGAATACAAGGAAGTGAAACAAAAACTCAAGGTTGGGGTAAATGGAGGAGAATCATGCATCTCTAAGGCACCCTTACGATCTGATAATCAGGAGATGACTAAAGAAGAGCAGCGTCGGCAACACCAAGCAAAACTTGCAAGGAAAAGGAATGAGGAGACTACAAGAATATTGGATGTAGGGGGCATTGGTATAGGAGATGGACATGCTTCTTCCAAGCCATCTACTAAGATGGTTTCCTACAAAAATGTGGATGATATCCCCATTTCTAGAGAGCTCATGATTCAGGTTGATACGAAAAATGATGTTGTTCTAGTACCCATATATGGCATCATGGTTCCATTTGATGTAGTCACCATCAAGAGTGTTACAATCCAACAAGATGGAGGGAATTCTTATATAAGGATAATTTTCAATGTTCCAGGTATCGGCTTTAATGCCAACTACATGCCAATATTGAAATTCCCTAGCAGTATTTATGTTAAGGGAATTTCCTTTAGATCTAAGGATTCAAAGCACATCAACCATGTGGTACAAATGATTAAATCCCATAGATGATATGTAGCAATGAAAGAGCCTAAAAAGGTAGAGAGAGCTACACTGGTGACTCAAGAGAAACTTCAGCTTTCAAAAATGAAGCCAATTAGGCTAGCAGACTTGTGGATCAGGCCAGCATCTGGTGGAAGAGGAAGAAAGATGGCTAGAACTCTGGAGGCCCACCATAATGGATTTTGGTATTCAACCATGAGAGTAGAAGAGAGAGTTGATATCATGTATCAAAACATTAAGCATGCATTCTTCCAACCAACGAAGAAGGAGATGATTACTTTTCTTCATTTTCATTTGCATAACTATATCATGGTGGGAACCAAGAAGACCAAGGATGTCCAGTTTTATGTAGAGGTAATGGATGTGGTCCAAAATTTAGGAGGGGTAAGAAGGTAAATGTATGATCCTAATGAAATTGAGGAAGAATAACAAGAGGGGGACAGGAAAAATAAAATCAATGCATATTTTCAAGGATTTGTCAAGTGAGTAACAGAGCTATGGGAGCAGCCTCATCTAACAGATTTTGAACTAGAGTTTGGTATACCATTTAGAGAGCTTGGTTTTCATGGATTTCCTTTCAAAGCCTCTACTTTTATTGTTCCTATGGTAAACTATTTGGTAGAGTTGGTGGAATTACCTTTCTTAGTAATCACTATTAGTGAGATTGATATTGTTAACCTTGAGAGAGTAGGACTTGGGAAAAAGGCACTTGATATGGCTATTGTTTTCAAAGACTTCAAGTGGGATGTACTCCACATTGACGTCATTCCTCAATCTTCGCTTGATGGAAACAAGGAATAGTTGAACTCCATGGATATAAATTATTATGAAAGAAAAATGAACTTGAACTGGTGGCCAATTTTGAAGACTATTACTAATGATCTAGATAAATTTACTGAAGATGGTGGTTAGGAATTTTTTAATATGGAAGCTAGTGATTCTAATTCTAATAATTCAAAAGAGTCAAATCAAGGATATGAACCCTCTGATGTAGAAGAGGAATCAAAATCAAATGAGGAAGGTTCAGAAGATGAATCCCTTGTGGAGTCAGATGAGGATGAAGAAGAAGAAGAAGAAGATTCTGAAGAGGAGGAAGGTAAAACATGGGATGAATTAGAAGCTGAAGCCAGAAATGCAAATAAGGAAAAAAGAGACGATTCTGACAGTGAAGAGGAAAGGCGGCGACAAAAGGTAAAAGCTACAGGGAAGTCTCAGGAACCTAATATTAGATATTCAAGAGGAATCTCTGCCAAGAGGCATAAAGTTGGATGAATTGAGTTCATATACATCCTTCTACTATTTATTCATGCACATAAATGGTTCAGTCGTTTATGCAAATGATGCATATATGTTAACTTGATCAGTGTTGTTACTTCGGTAGTTTGACTTCTATGACAACCAACCATTAGGCCATTGTGTGTGGAAGCATGTTTGTGTTTTTATTTAGCTTTTTTGGATAGCTCTACTAGGTGTTGAGGACATTCCATTTATATTTTGAATGTTAAGAAGTCTAGTATTACACACTTCTCTATGTTGATCAAATCATGTTGCAAGTTTTTTACTGCTGATTTCTTTATTTATAGAGGCATATAGGGCCAACAGAGAAGCACTTTAGAACTCATCCTATGCATCAATAAACAACTCAACACAAGAAATTAAAATTTACATATTAACACAACAATATCCAACTAAGTTATTGAAAGTCAACTATTGATACCTCGTTCTCCATCCAGATTACAAAATCGGTTCACTTTTTGCTTTGTAACTTTTCCTTTTCAAATTGCTTTAGATGTCGGCCATATTTTTCCTCTTGTCAAAACATGGCACATGGACTAGTTAAAATAATTAATATGCAATAATTTACTTTCTCCCAGGAAATAAAAAAAATATATCATTTAACATATTAAATATACTTACAAATGTACAGATCAAGGCATGTAAACCTTTCTGGCCACTGTGATGCGTGGCATGAAGTTTGTCAAGCCTAGCCTTGGAGGCCTTGTCCTAAAACATATACTAATTCAATTTAACTATGCACAAATAAAATTTAAAAATAGTTTAATAAATTTTGTATAATCTTATGAGCAAATTCAAATACCTGTGTACTCTCCTCACTGGACTTCCTTTGAGCATCAAAATTCTCATATGCTTTTACAAGCTCTTTCCATACTTTCACACTTACATCAATTAGCCTTTTTTTGAGCCTTAGCTCGGGAGGAAGTTTTTTTATCTTCTTTGTTTGGTTGCACTGAAATCTCTTGCAATTTTGAGACATTTGTAGCTTTACCTTCTTCACAGACCAACCTATGCCAAATTCAGTCTCCATGTCATGGATAATGTTTTTTGCAGACCTGCATGGGTATCTTTGAGAATGGAAAATGTAGATGGTCTTTGAATCGTTGAAGGAATGATTCCTTTAGCCTGTTCACAAACATTTTTCCAACATCTATCATTCAGACTTCTCCTGAAACCATATTGTATTCTATTTCGGCATCATAGCTACCAATGCAAGATGAAAAACACAGCATGGTAGAAGAAATTTGTGTCCTAGGAGTGGTTGGGATAGTGGAAGTCTCTGCTCCCTGTTCCACACTCTTAGATTTTATTGTTATTGATTTCCTCTTGGATCTTTTGCTCAATCTAGGAAAGCTGGTTGGGGAATCAATTGATTCCCTTTAACACAGTTGATTTGGTTGCAATGTTTCAAGGGTTTTACTAGATTGTTTTTCTATGTAGCTGGCAAGAATTATCAAGTCCACACCATCCAATTTGTTCATTGCCTCTACCCCCAATATGGAATCCAATTCCTCTTTATCTTTGTCAATCTCATGTCCCTATATATATATATGTAAAATAAATTTCTTCTTTTAAATTTAGAAATTAAAAATTAAAAACTAAAAATCAAAGAAACAATGGAAACATTTACCAATCCATAAATTGACAATGAATTACCTCATTGTGGCCAAAGTCTTCTCCCTTTGCTCCCTTCCCTCTATTGCTTGACATTTTGAGGTGACCTAGGGCAAACTATTTTCATCCAGTCTATGGAGGCAAACGAAGTACACACTGTCAAGTATGAAAGTTTTCGTCTAGTTTGTGCTATGAAAGTTTTGTTTTGTGGTATGAAAGAAAGTTGTCTTCAAAGAAAGGTATGGAAGGAAGGTCTGAGAAATTGAACTAGAATCTGAAATATTGGGATGGGAATGATAAGAGAACTAGGGGATTGGGGTTTCAAAAATGTGTTCACTGCTCTCAGATGTGAAGGAAATAATGCAATGTCTACAATTTTACCCTCCTCCTTTGCAACCACATGAGACTTGAACGATTCTCCTGTAAACAAAACAATATTCACAACCCTTTCTTCACAATCCTCTCCATTTAATCCAAACAAAAATATTTGTGGGAACAAAAAAAACAAATTGTAACCTTACCTATGGTGTCGCAAACTAAATAGAATTTCTCATCTACTTGCTCGTAGTCGATCCCTCAGAGGGTGCCCTCCTCTCTTCCTTCGTCCAGTATTTTTCCCTTTTTTCTCCTCTCTTCCTTTGCATGGCATTTTTCTCCTCTCATCTCTTCCTTCATGCGGGAAGTTTTTATTTTTTGTTTTTGATTTAGTAGTCGGTGCCATAGTCAGTGTAGTTGACACTGACTTTAGCATCAACTTTCAGCCCTAAATGTAATTTGTTTGGGGCACAAAAGGTGGCACAAAGACCACCTAATTTAGCGCATAGCATTACAAAATGATGTATTTTTCTTGGAGGTTGATAAATAAATTGATCCTAAATTGACTTCATCTTCATATGTTTCAAGGGAGAAATCATGGTTCCCTATTTTATCTATTCATTATCCCATGTCAATTTTGTGGGTGCAAAACTAATAGAGGTTAGATTTGTGAACTCAGAAATGACCCCTAAATTTTTTAATTTAAATTTAAATGGGCCCATGTTCACCCTATACAACTAGATGAGTCATCTAAAGTGTGAAATATTTCAAATTGCATGTTACAGATTTGTATAAAAGGACAAACCCTAATTCATTACTATCATCTTAGATATAGGGCTTATTGGGGAATTATGAAAAATCATCTATGAGAACTAAATCATTATCATGTGACATTGACATTGCATCAACATCCTATGTGTATTGCATGCTTCTCTATTGTCTCCAATCATTTATTTGTACCATTAAATTAGTAATAGGAGTTTAACTAAAGGATAAATATCCTAGCCTAACAAAATCCTCAATAATGTCTATCAACATGACCCCTCTTAGACATAGGTTGTAGACATCAAGATAATAAATTATAGACATACAATTCAGTGAAGATTAGATCTATAGTTAAGGTTTATTTCTACGTGTAGGTTCATATTTTTATGCATTGAGATCAATTCCATATCCATGGAAGTGTATTGGAATGAAACATCATGAATTTTATAGTTTTGAGATAGTTTTTTATAGTCCTAGTTATTGTTGCACTAATAAATCACTTACCAATGTCTAGCATAGTCATATATTCATTGAACCTAGAGCTAAATACCATTATTTTTATTATTTAATTTTGAGAATTTATTTTAGTGGTGTTATTACTCTCAACTCTTTATCCTGGGCAAGTTATATTATTTATTCATTTTGATTTAATTAATTTACTTGCGATATTTATGTGAGGCATGTTATTTTTCCTTACATAAATTCATGAACCAAACATTCTTAAAACACACTCAAGTTTCATCCTTAGAGTTTATCCTTCTACATTAAGGTTATAAATCTAACATTTTTAAGTAGATATGATTCATTTTATACTTTATTAGGGCTTGGATGCACCCCTTATCTGTGTTTCATTGCTATTATCTTGATTAGGGCTTAGGATTTTTTTGTGTAATCTCTTTGATCCCACTAACCCACCCTTATTTAATGTAGTATTGATAGATCATTCATCATGTATTATCATATATATTTGTCTATTGCCTTTATCCATGCATATATTACATATTTTGACATGTTTTTACACTTTGTTAAATCTCATCATTCCATCCTTAATTAGATCTCATCAGTCCATCCTAAAGTAGGTTTCAATCAAGAATAAGGAATCCAATCTCTAGTTTTCAAAGAGAAAATATCTATGGTTTTAATGAATTTGTGGAAGAAGTGTACGGTAGAGAACCAGCTAAAATTATTAGTAATAGGTTTTATTTGTAGTCAACTTGTAAATAAATGTCTTTTTGATGTGAATTTGTAGTCATCTTGTAATCATAAGATTTGAGCTCTAGTTGTCAAGATTTCGCATGTAAACATTTTGTGAAGAGAAAAATGTTGCAATGTCCTATTTTGTTTTTCCTAGTGCGTCTTAATGAAAAGAGAGTGTATTAACAAGATAATTTCAGCAATATTCTCTTGGTGCACAGCTGTTATGTGACTATTTTCATTGTTGTGTATTACAAGATCCAGAGGAGGCCATGGAGAGAGGACGTGGACAACGAAGAAATACTAAATCGCAAAGAGGAAAGTGGGTGGAAATAGATATGACAACGAAACCTGCATATACAATAGAGGTAAGAAGAGAAAGAAACCTCAACCAAAGGAGGAAGGTGTTTATGAATTCACAAATGCTACAACATAGAGGAGATAAAGTCATTTTTTTGTCCATGAAGCCTCTAAGGTCAAACTTATTGGTTGAAAATGCACAGGAATGGTGATTAAATGTGATTCTATGATCAAGGGAAAAGTTTAAAAATTAGGATGGCCAAAACATGATATCAATATGTCAAATATATGACTAAAGTGAGGTTTTTTGTTGGATAGCATATTCGTTGAAATGATATAATTGGTTTACTAAGCATTATTTACTATGTTGTGTATTATAGGGGCCAAACGAGGCCATGGCAACATATCATGTCATATCAAATGAGGACACAATGGATGAAGCGAGACATCAGGTACTCAAATTTTCACTTAACATAGGAAAAAATGTTTTGATGGAATTTTTTGATACGTCCATCTTTTTTCATAGTAGTACTGAAGTGTATAATGTATTATCCAACCTTGACATAAATTAATGCATGTTGTTGATTATTTTAGATGGAGATTGGAGCAAATGCAGAGCCTGAGTGTTCAACTAGCAAAAGAAGAAGATATGTATGTGGACGTGGACCTAAAACTATTAAATTGCATAGAGGACAGTGGGTGGAAGAGGATATGACAATGAATCCTGTAGACACAACAAATGATTGCACTGAACAAGAGGTTGGTCAAGACTATAGTACATGGGATGAATACTTTGAGAAAATTGTTGTTTGTGGATGTTTTGTATGTTGTGGAAAGAAACAATTCAAACGAGCGATTGTACAAAGACATTACATATATGATGAGCTTCCAGTCAGTAGTATGCCTCCTACAATCGATTCAAATCCAATAGGAATTATGGTAAGTAATTTTCCAATTTGATATAAATAACATGTATACTTCATTTAAACATTATTTTATATTATTTAAATAACTAATTTTTTTCTTAATGGACACTTGCACGATAAATTTCTTGGTTTAAAGTTTCTTGGATCACCAAATTCCATCCTAGAGGGAAATGATCATTTATCAGATGATACATCTAACAAAAATATGTGCCAATATACCAACTCGAAAGATGAGGAATTGATGAAAACAAGTAACAGAACAAGAACCAGTTTAAAGATGCATAATTTTCTTAAAGACAAGGGGAAGGTGGCTACATACGCTATGATAATGAATGTGATGGATATGATGACTTTCCCCTAAGTTTGAGATCAATTTACAAAGAGACATTTGATTGTCGACTATATTGCGCTTGGCCTAGTGATCAACAAATACCTAGAGTGTACAAGGTGTTTCAATTTTGGGGATACAGCTACATGATACTACCCTCCAATATTCATGGAGTAAATCTAAGCCTCTTTATTGTCCAAAATGTACATGTGGGATCTAAACATAGAAACAATTCAGAACAAACCACTAGGAGATTAATGCCATATAATGGTCCATCATATTACAGTGGTGAATGGAGAAGGCTAGTAGAATATAAGCCTAGGATGTCAGCATATGGTCTAAATTTGAATATGTATACACATTGTCTCCAATTGGAAAGTGGAAAATAAATGAATAGAGTTCATCTTGTGTATATAGATGGATGTGCATACACACATAAAAATATTGCAGGATTTATAAATAGTAGTAAGGGAAGGGACCCTATTGTAAGACCGAATTGTCAATTTGTTGAAGTTATAAATGATAAAGATGGAGATATGGAAAGAGAGGTTCATAGATTGATAATGGTTGAGGCTATTATGGACCTTACCGTTGGGGATGAGTTATTGATTGATTACCCCTTCTTAAAATGCACTCCTGCATGAAAGAAAAGGGAAGAACAAGGTCTCCCTAAGGATGTTCTTAAGGGAAGAAAACCAAAGAATAATAAATGAGTGTGGACTGATGTTTTATAAACAATGTTTTCAAAATTGTGGTTTATTTAAATTATTGTATAAAAAAGGTAGTCTATAAAATAATGTTCCGTTATTCAATTGATGTATATGTGTTCATACAATTTTTATTTTTATTTTTTAAGCCATATTTTATTATATTTCTTTGAAATTGATACATTTATGATTTTTCCAATTGTTTCCAAACATTAAATAATGCTTGTGTTTGTTGATAGGTAGAAGATGTTGATGAAACACATACTAATACCCGAGATCCAACTGGGTTATTAATATTTTAACGGGATGATTCAAACCATCCTTTAAACAATACCAAGGTGAAAAGAGCAACATTGAAGAGAATACTACCAGCTAAGAAATTTGAAGAGCTGATGAGATCCGCATACACTGATGACATGCCACCTAGCCTTAATGATGATGATCATGATAGTGAAAATGCAGTGCATGAAGGATTGAATGAAATGCTTACAGGTTTCTTTGGGGATAAAAACAATGATGACAATAATGATCATATGGTTGATAGTAACGATAATAGTAGGGGTAATTACCACCAACGTAATGTTGATGATAACAACCTGAAAGACTCCATCAAGCAAGCAACAAAGACACCCATGCTCAAATCGGGTGCAAGTAGAACCTCAAAACTGGCATGCACATTAATATTATTAGAAATCAAGTCACTATTTGGTTGGTTAGACAAAGGATTCACTACCCTACTGAAGTGAGTTAAAATCTATTTCTTACTTAGCATTGTCAATTGGTGTACATAATTTGTAAACATTCAACAACTTCGTTTATATTTCTTTAAGGGGATTTTAAATCCATATATTGTTTATAAACAGTCCTATTATAGATTGACATATCAAACATGTTCATCATAAGTCAAACATTCAATTGATTTAATCTTTGACAATCTTATAGGGCACTAAAAACTAAAATATTCCTTGAAGAGAATGTGTTGACATCAACTTGCAAAGAGGCGTGTCTATTGTTGGTTGAGTTAGGGATTGAATATAAGCAAATTCATTCATGTAAAAATGATTGCATTTTATATAGAGATGAATATCAAAACAAGGTAGAATTCCATGTATGCAAAGAGAAGAGATATCGTACAGATGTACAAGGTCCTACAGTTCCAAAGAAGGTTTTATGTCACATGCCAATTATACCTAGGCTTCAATGAATGTTTTGTTGCAAGTCACTTGCACAATTGATGGACTAGGATGCAAAGAACAGGAGTAAAGATGGATTCATGTGAATTTCAGCCGACTCCAAAGCAATGAAACACATAGAGGAAAAATGGCCAAGAAAATTAAAAGATGAACCCCGTAGTATCATGTTTGGTCTTGTAATTGATGGAGTGTGCCCATTCTCTTTCCTGAGCTCAAATTATAGTGTTTGGCCAGTCGGATTGATGGTATACAATATTCCCCAATGGATGAGTGTTAGAAAGGAGCACCTTATGTTGACTCTCATTGTTCCAGGAAAACATCAAGTTAAAAACATGGATGTTTATCTTGTGCCTTTTATTGATGACATGCAACTACTATGGAAAGGCATAAGAATGTATGACATATCATGTCCTCCATCAAATAGCTCCTTCATGTTGTATGGTGTGCTATGTTGGACTATTCATGATTTCCCAGGACTTGGTGTTTTTTCTGGTAAGATAAAATATTTACATATTTATACTCATAATTTATTTTCATCCCAACTTTCATACTTAGTTTATACTATTTTTTTGATGTTATTAACATTACTTATTGAATTGTATGGCTTCAAAAAAAGTGGATATTTGCATGTCCAAGATGTGCAGAAAATTTCAAGGGCGATATTCTAAAGATCTACATAAATTTATTTACGCAAACAATAGGGTTTTTCTAGCACTTGATCATAAGTTTAGAAATCATCTGAAGAATCAATTTGATGGAAAATTTGAAAATAGAGGCCCTCCCATGATTATGGGTCCAGGTGATTGGCTTAAGAAGTATGAAGATGCTGAATTGAAAGCTTGGTAGGATTTTTTTGATCGGGGTGATTCAATTGAAGAACCAAAACAAGTTGTAGTTATTATGTCAGAAGGAATGAAAAGGAAATCCATATTTTATGAGCTCCCTTACTGGAAGGATCTATTAATATCTCACCTATTAGATACTATGAACATCTTCAAAAATGACGCAAATTCTATATTTTGAAATATATCAAGAAAAGAGGACACCTTGTCTTCGAGGAGAGATATTGATCTTTCGTGTACCAAATTTGATTAAAAAAACATTTGTGGCCAAAAAAGGAAAATAAAAAATATGTATAAGCTCCATGGATTTTGAAAAAAAAAGAGCTAGACCAACTAAAAAATGTCATTCATTCAATAAGGACACCTATGGGTCATCATTGGCTAAAGTTTTTACATTTGATGGACATATCATAGGATTTAAAACACATGATTTTCATAATTTTATGAAGGTATTAAATATCATCATTTAACATTTACTGGTAACATTGATTAAGTACTAAATATATTTTGATATTTTGTTGTGTGAGAAAAAATTACTAATGACCTTTTCATAAATGTGTTTGATAGCATATCATTTCATTAGCAATTAGGGGGGATTCTTGTCTTACAGCTGACTTAAGGAATGCCATAAGTCGATTGTCAGTGTTTACAAGGTATGTGGTTATATGAAATGTTCATGTGTGAGAGACATAGAGATATTATATTGCATTTAATTTTTGACTAAAGGTTCATACTAATTTACTATTCTTATATTAGGTGGGTGACCTCCAAGGAGATCCGCGAATGTGAAGTGCCAAAATGGAAGAAGGAAATTGCAGAAATTGTATGTGTATTTGAGAAGGAGCTCCCTACAAGTTTCATGGACCTACAAGTCCATTTACTTATACACCTAGTCGATGACATTGAATTGGTGAGTGTCATATCAATGAGGTGGATGTTTTTCTTTGAGAGGTATAAGAAAACTCTAAAAGGATATGTCTGACAAAAGGCACATCTTAAGGGTTGTATGGATAAAGGGTGTGTATTGAATGAAGCATTTTTCTTCTTGTGTGAATTACTAGGTAAGGATTTTGAAGATGGGCCATGATTCTGGGATGAAGAAAGAGCATC
The DNA here is from genome assembly GCA_007258455.2 of Sequoia sempervirens. Lineage (NCBI taxonomy): Eukaryota > Viridiplantae > Streptophyta > Pinopsida > Cupressales > Cupressaceae > Sequoia > Sequoia sempervirens. The sequence goes on from VDFB02277299.1 coordinate 66,397, forward strand.
AAATATTATTGATGGAGAAAAACCACAATCTAATGGTGTTCAAGTAGAAATTAGTAAGTAAATTCATGATCAGTGTGGTTATTTTTCTTGCAATCATTAATTTACTCTGTAATTTATTTTTCAAATTAACAGCATGACATTTGGAGTTTGAAATAAACATGTTGACATGTAATAGGTGTGATGAAAGTGCTATAATCAACAAGTTCATTTTGTACCACATGGACTTTATGAACAAATGGATTGATCTGTATGATAAAAAGAGAGAAGAAGTGTTAGAAGCAAGGAGATAGTTTAAGAGATCGAACCCAAGCAATTCTCCACTTCCCACTGATCTGCTTGAGGAATGGGGAAAAGATTGCACAATAGAATGGGTTACTAAAAAAATTCAAAATCAAATAGAAGATGCAGGTATAGATTCAAACATAACAGAAGATGAAATCAACATGTCTAGAGGATGTGAAAGAAAAGTATAGTTAGAATTTTACAAAATGTTGTTTCTAGTGTACAGTTTTGACACTATTAACTATTTCAATATTCATCATTATATTTTTTTCACTGAAATAAATGGTCTTTCACAAGCAAGGAAATATCCAGCAATGTGGGCATATGGTCGACATTATCGTGTAGAAAGTGTAGATGTAAAGAGACGATCATTCGATTGTGGCATCATGGTTGACTTCAAGCAATCTAGTCAATCAAGCTCAAAAGATAAGAATACAATTGAAGGGAATCTACAATATGTTGGGAAAATACAAGAAATTATTGAGTTGGATTACTGATCTTCTAAATGTTATATTTTTAAGTGTAGATGGTATGAAGCATTTGAGAGGACATGAAGACATGATACCCATAGTGGATTGTTTCTATAGATTCCTCATGGTTCCTACCAGAGGATAAGGAGCCCCATGTTCTACCAATTCATTATGAGCAGGTATTTCTTTAACTCAAACAAGAAGCGCTAGTGATCATTAATCTATTAATTCATATTTTATTGTGAATATATACATGTATTTATTAATCAATAAAATTGTTATAACATACGTCTAATATATGTATGTTCATGTGCAAGTATTTTTCTATGAAGATATTTTGGTAACAATATAGATGGTCTACAGTCAAATTTCAATGATGATGAAGATGACACAGGTCAAGATGAGGATGGTGATACTATTAAATACTTGAAAGAACATATGAACATTGACAATGATACACTAGATGACATTGTAGCAAACAATAATGTTAATGACCAAGACTTCTAAATTCTCATAATTATTTTTAATCCTCGTTTAAAAAAGGATGATTCTTATGGCCTAAACTTTGAAATGCTTCAGTAATATTATTTGTGTTGATACAAATTACCTATTGCAATATCCTTAAATTGTTCAATCTTTGGTATGAATTATTGGTAGAAAAAATTAGGATTGCTTGGATGCTTCTTCCATTCATTTTGTATCAACATATGTTCGTGAAGACACAAAAGTTAATAAAATATTAATGCACGTAACTCACAATTATTTAAATAAGAAACTTTGTTAACTTTATTATTTTTAACAGTTGCAACCTATCATGGCCTCGTGTTGGCGAAGAATTTAGGGGTCTCTAAAATTTGGTTGGAAGGGGACTCACTCAATATTATAAATTGTCTTTTGCTAAAATGTTTGCCATCATGGTCAATTTCTCGTCTCATTAATGATTCAATCTCCATCATTAATTATTCTGATGAGATAAGAACCTTGCATGGGTTTAGGGAGTCTAACTTGTTGGCTGATGGGTTAGCTAATTTGGGAGTGGTGGCTAGAAATTATTGGGATGTATTTGATTCCTTACCACTCAATATTAAAATCATTTCCAATAATGAACAAGTGGAACGTCTTTAAGGTGGCCAATATATGGGAAAGGATCTTCATTTTTAATTTGAATTGGTTTATGCACATTGAGTCTTGGCCCTTCCCTTTTTCAGAATTATCATTTAGATTTTTGAGAAATCATGGCCTGGATGTGTAGGTTGGGAAGTACTTGGAATGGTAGGCTTACATGTTTTGTGTGTGTTATTTGTATTGTTTTGTGGTTAGCCAGCCTTATTTTGTTTGTGTAGAAAATTGCGGTGTTGTTGGGTTCCTGCTCTTTGCATGCCGCCATGGATGGAGCTCACTGCAATGTGGAGCCAAGCTCATGTGAGGAGTTCCAGAGTAACAAAACAGTGTGGGTGCATTTGGAAAAGGGTGGGGTTACCCAATACATGCTAAGACTCCAAGGTCCTAATTCTTAAGCTATAGAGTTTTTTGTGAACGGATGGAATGGCAGGGTTATGCATTATAAAGGTGTGGAGTTCAATATTGATGAGGATTTTGTGTCGGAAGTCATTGGGCTTTCGTCTTCTAGGAGGAAATTCTACAGAGATAGAGTAGCTGCTAAGAAAGCCCTTGCTAATTTCTTCAAATTTGATGAGAAGAAGAAGATCAGGGAAGTTGGGAGTGGTGGGTATGCCTGTAAGTCTCTTAAACCACTTTGGAGGGATCTTGTGTTGGCTATCATGCGTTTCTTCACTTTGGAAGGTAGGTTCTCTATTGTTTATAGCTACCACTTTATGCTTCTAAATCACTTTTGTCACAAGGTGTTGGTTTCTTTTCCTTGTTATCTCTTGATGTCTATGGAAAATAGTATTGAGGATCACCGCAAAAACCCTAAGAAGGTCATTCTTCATGAAGGCCTTATCAATCTCATGTTTTTTCATATTAAACTTAAGTTAACCCTTGTTTCTCCTAAAACCTCGGCTTGCAAAAAGGGGGTTAAGAATTATGGTTATGAGATGGATGATTCTACAGAGGAATGGGAAGGGAATTCTAAGGATGAAGACTCAGATTTTGATGAATTTTTTGAGGAGGATGGTATGTCTAAGGAGGGGTTTGAAGCTTCTAAAGAGTGATCAAAGGGTTATGAAATAGACATTGAGTTGAGGGATGCTATGGTGCAGTTTGGGAAGAAGAGCGCTAAGGGGAAAACCAAATGCCCCAGGAAAGATAAGGCTTCTGGTAAGAGAAAGGTAGTTTCATCGAAAGATGTTGAGAATCCTAATCCTGGTGCAAAACCTCCTCTGAGTCCTGGGAAGGTAGGTGTGGTGGAAATCTCCCCTATGGCTAGAGCTCAAGGTCTTGAAAATGTGCGGGTTGTGCCCCAGTTGTGGATAATAGTCCTGGTGTGGGTGATAACCTTCCTGGGTCTATGCCTATGGATGTTTAGGGATTTGAGGATTTCCAGTGCTCTAAGGAAATTGACCCTAACCATGGTTCCTTTAACTCTCATCTAAGCTCCTTACAAGTAAAAGGGAATGCAGTGAAGGCAGAGCAGCTAGAAGTCTTGGCCAATTTGGAAAACTTTCTAGACAAGCACAGGGTTAAGGTGGAGGTGGTCAAAGTGGAGGATTCCATTGCTAAGGAGGATGAGGAGCATAAAGAGGAGCATAGGGAAGTCCCCAGTCAGAATTTTGATCCAAATGTTGACCCTCCTGTCAATTGGGATGAGGAAAATCTAGGTATGTTTTGTAAGATGGTTGAGGATGGGACACATAATTTTCTTTCTTTGGTGAAATGGTTGTTCTCAAAAGTTAAGGAGCTCAATGTCCAGGTAAAGAATTGGCGGGATGTTTGTGTGGCGTTGGTCCACAGCAATCAAAAGGAATGGGAAATTAAAGGTAAGGTGAAATCTATGAATTTAATGCTTGATAAATTGGTTGTGGATGTTGATCGCCTGGGTATAACTCATGAGGAGAGGATTTTCTCTTTGGAAATGTTGGTTCATAAAACTTTGGAGGAAAGATTTTTTAATATTGAGGACAGAATTGGTAAGTTTTCAGATGATTTGAAGATTGTTGTGAACATTAGCAATAATTCCTTGAATTTGACTACTAAGGGTCTTTTGGTTTTAAACGAGAAAGCCTTGAAATGGATTGGTAAACCCCTAGAGCTGGGTGAAATTGAGAAAGTTGTTGAGGATATGAATTGCTCGAACCTGGTGGACAAGAATGTGGATTTTGATCCAGGTATGGAAAAGGATGTGGAGGTTGGCCCATGTTTGAGGATGAGGAGTAAGACAAAGAAGTAGGCTTCCATTGTGTTTGATGAGCTCAAGTATGTTATGGAGATGCACGAAGAGGTCATTGAGGAAAATCTGGCCTTGGTTAATGTTCTGGAAAAGATGCTTATAGTTGTGCTGACTCTTTTTCTTGATCAACCTGGGAGCTGATGTTTTTGTTGGTGATTTGCTGGCAGATTTCTTTGGTTTATTTTGTTGTCAGCATTTTGGTTTTTTGGGTTGCGGGTTTTCTAGGATTAGTATTTTTTGTAACTTATCATCTTTATAAAGGGTTTCGTGGCCCCTTCAAAACCTGCTTTTCCTTATCAAAAACTTTTATTATTTTTAAATAGTTTCCATTTTTATGTTGAACATAATTTTGAACATGTAACTGAAAACATCCATAGTAAATGCTTTATTGTATTAGCATATTCATTCACATAAGCACAGTATTGAGGCTCAATAATTGATATTCATTCAAATATATAAATACTTGAAAGAACATATGAACATTGACAATGATACGCTGGATGACATTGTAGCAGACAATAATGTTAATGACCAAGACTTCTAAATTTTCAGAATTATTTGCAACCATGTTTAAAAAAGGATGATTCTTATGGCCTAAACTTTGAAATGCTTCAGTAATATTATTTGTGTCAATACAAATTACCTATTGCAATATCCTTAAATTGTTCAATCTTTGGTATGAATTGTTGATAGAAAAAATTAGGATTACTTGGATGCTTTGTCCATTCATTTTGTATCAACATATGTTTGTGAAGACACAAAAGTTAATAAAATATTAATGCACGTAACTCACAATTATTTAAATAAGCAACTTTGTTAACTTTATTGTTTTTAAATAGTTTATATTTTTACATGTTGAACATAATTTTGAACATGTAACTAAAAAGATCCACAGTAAATGCTTTACTATATTAGCATATTCATTCACATAAGCACAGTATTGAGGTTCAATAACTAATATTCATTCAAATATATAAATACTTGAAAGAACATATGAACATTGACAATGATACACTAGATGACATTGTAGCAGACAATAATGTTAATGACCAAGACTTCTAAATTTGCATAATGTTAATGACCAAGCCATTCATCATAGTTGAGCTACTTCTTTACCATGTACACTATATATTCACATCATATGAGGATTGGGTTGATACATGTTTAAGTGAATAATAAAAAATTTCTTGTCTAAAAAGATGGTATAACTTTATGTTTTCACATATATAAATCACGAAAACATAATGAAACACAGCATAAAAAATAAACTAATCTATCTATTGAAAAAAACTATATTTGATAAAATTAAACTTTAAATTACCAAATAAAAACAAACCACGCATTTTATTTTTATATTTGCTCCACATTAAAAAAAAAAAACTAGTCAGATTAACAACCTAAATTGAAACCGAATTATTATCCTCACTAATTTTTTAATCAACATTTTAAATAACATATTCTTTGTTATGTAACCAACAAATAATTCTATTAAATATCCATTTGACTATTTCATATTTCCACTAAAACTAATCGTACCTCAATGTTAAAGCTTAAAGCTTTGAAATCACACATTAAAAATTTTAAACAACTTAACTCAACAAACATTTTGACTAGGTATTTATGTTAATGTTAAAACTAGGCCTTGGTTTCCTATTTATATAGGAAGCAACAAGCTACAGGCCTTTTACAAAAATAGAGGACCTTTCATGACTACTTCTTTTACTAACAACTATTTAATTAGCATAATTAAGGAAATAACAAGACTTAATACATTTTGACATATGGTTTCATTATTCAACGTAGAAGATCATTGATCTGGAAAAGTCTTCCTCTCCATGATGAACATCCAAATGCTCTTGCCTCAGTGTCCTATTCTTCTGAAACCAAATACGTTTCCTCCCACTAGTACACCATAAAATCTGATGGCCACTTATATTCTTGGATATTTGGCATGTTTGCAAGATGATTTTTCCATCAACTATCTAGTAATGCCTTTGTATCATTGACAAACTTTAGGTATCTTGTATCAAGAACAATCAACCCATCCATGATTTGATTTAGCCTGTGAAGACTGGTATCATCATCCTCATGTATATGAGTTACGCACTTATGAATAAATTGATTGAATTATTTCTTCCACTTATCCAAGTCCTTCAACTGATCACCACCTCTTATGATTTTAGGTATATACAACTATTTCAAGGTATGGAATAAATCCATTCATGTTACAATATTTTTATCTTCCCCTTGTATATATTGAAATTCATCAATAATCATCTTCACAGTTTGTTCAGTTGGCTTTAATGTTGTGGGAGCATCAGGACTTCTTTGTATAACTTTGCATAACTTAGCCAAAGTGTGGTGAATAGGTTGCCACCTTTTGAACAAAAGATCTAATACAAGCATATGTATCTTTATTTGATCCATTTCCTGTTGAAGTGTTTTATAACTATCATGCACATTCTCCAGTTTATCCATAACTAATTTTATCATGTGCTCAAGAATCTTTTCCATAACTTCACAAATTTGACTTCTCACTTCATCCTGGGTTTGATTGCTAGCCTTCTTTACATCATCCACTTCCTTCTCTGGAGTTTTTACCTATTCTGTAGAAATGTTCTTCACAATATCCATTGGAGCAATAGGAAGCCTGTACAACACCATCTCCTTGCTTTGTGAGGGTCCTGCTCCTCTTAATTGTTCTTTCAATTTGAAATTCTCCATGAACATTTTATTAACTTCATCATTTAGGAAACTTTGTTCCTTTTCATACTCTTGCAATCTATCTTCTAATCCCTTAACAGTTGCTTGAGTGAACATGGTTGAATGCATGGTCATTTTGGTTGCCTCCAAAGGGGTGGTATATTATATTTTCCTTACCATCATTGCCCCTTTCATACCTTGAATTACATCCAATAATTTTGGCTTCTGTGTATTTTTTCGTTTGATCCATATGGCTAGGGTTTCAATCTTTGGGTTATACCCAGTTCCACTCACTCCTTCATCAAAGTTAAATTCTGTAACTAGCATTGGATCTTCTTGAGCCTGCACTTGATCAAGTAGAAACATTTTCTTTAATTCAAAGCTAGGAAAAATGAGCATATTGCTCTTCAAGACCATTTCTCTAGCCTTCTCAGGGCTAATGTAAATGTTGTCAACTCTTAATTCCTGGAATGTCTATGCTACCATTTGACTTTTCTCTAATTCTTCAATTTCTGCTTCAGCTGATTCCATCCTCTCTTCAAATTCTTTTATCTTCATCTTCATCCATAAATCCCTAAACTCGGGATTCTTAATGAATTCATCATCTTCTATGAATCTCCTGGCTGCAATTTCCCTTTCATCTTCATGTACCTCTGTACTTTTTTTTCTACATCACCCATCCTTTCCTCATGTTTATGGGTACTGGTCTCATGGATGGTCTGATCAAACTCAATGTCACCTTTCAATGACTACAGTACTCTAGCCACTTCCTCAGTATCGCCCACCTCTTCACTCTCCTCATAAGGTACTAATTGTTCAATGCTTTATGTCTTCTATCTTTTGGGAGGTAACTACTCCATGGGAGGTTTAGAGGTTTCACCTGGGGTATGCTCTGCAATTGCACCACTATCATGTTCTTGGAGATATGCTTCCTTCTTACTATACAACCGTTCAAATTTACCCATTATCAAATCTATCCTCTTGATGGGGTCCTTTTCCTCAACAAAGTATCCTAGATTTCCTTGGACCTCTACTTCTTCCTTTCTTCAAGCTTCTTCATATATTCCCATTTTTTCCATCTACTAAATACATCATTATAAGTAATGTAATTCCTTATGACATCTTCTTCATAATCCACTTGGTGTGCCACTGCCATTTTGGTAAGAATATTGTGCCTTATGTTTTTCATATGATTTTTTAGGGTCAAAGGCTCTTTGTTTTCCAGAATTCAATGCATATCTTATCTTCAAATGATATTGCAACTCCTCTAGTGTGTCTGAGCCTACAGTCCAATCTTCACACTTGGTTTGGTTTGGTAGGAAAGTGCCTTTCTTTTGCTTGTGCATTATATCTTTCTCCATCCACATCATTTTCCACATAAATTCAAGAAATGCTAATCTGAGGAGCACAAATTTTGGTAGTGTGTGTGGAGCAACAAGGCATCCATAAACTCTTATTATTGTAACTTCTAGGAAGAAGAACCAATCTCCAAAATGGTGTGTATGACCCTGCTCTGGTCTTAAAGCCAAAGGTCTCAATAGTTGCGACATTTTGGTTGACAATCTTGGTATTACATACCCAAGAACTCCAAGGATTTTGTGTACAAAGTCTTTGTAGAATACAAAAAAGATTGTATTCTTGCACCGACTATCCCAAATATAGCACCATTTATGGATAGGTGTGGGATTCCCTTTCCCATCTACTCTAGCCAAGTCCATTCTTTTAGTCCATTAATTGTCCCTATTCTGGTACAATATCAAATGACATAGTAGGGAATAGTTTCTGAATGCAATCGATGCTTTATCCTATATAACTTGGGAGAATTCATCATCTAACACCTTCTCAAGGTATGAAGCAAAGTCATATTCAAGATTAGTTTCAGGGTTTTGAATTCTCACGGCCATCATCAATAGGCCTATTGGCATTTTATCTTGAGCATCCATCCCCAAAACTTGGCAAAGAGAAAAATATGTATTCACAAAGTAATACTGAAAAAATGTCACAGTAAATGGTTCAATAGTGCTAGTAGAGATGGGAATTATTCTATTACCAATGCCTCTTTTCATATATAGGGGTAGCTCATCACTTCTATGAGTCTTTCTTAACCTAGCATAATCCTCCTCACTTTTTTGCAAGTTTATCTTGGTTAGATCCTACATGTTTAAGTCCAAACACTCAATGATGGCTTTTCTGGTTACTTCTACCAATACTATGTTGTTTGGAAACCTTACTATTTTGGTAGGTGAGTGATAGTGTTTGGCTAGCAGTCTGATAAATTCTACATCCACAAACACATTTGGGACAATCAACCTTGCTAAACCCAACATCCAAGGGTTTGACACTAGAATCTTCTCATTTCTCTTACTATAAAAATACCAAAATAGGTCCCATTTAGATTTGAGAATGAGGGCATCCCTACAACTTTATGCGGTGTCCACGAGAAACTTCTTATTACCCTCTTTAGCAGACCTTGGAAGTATATCTAATATGGACTGATGGAGTGGTCTCTTCTTTACTTCATCTTTAATTTTAGGTTGACTTTCTTTTACTTCTGATTGTTTTCTTTTAGGAGGCATGTTTCAAATTTCTCTACTATGGCTTCAAATGACAAAACCTTGAAATATTTTTAATATTAACAGAGCTCTTTCAAATATTTATCATGCACTTACCTGAGTATTTGACACTTGCAGGACTTCTTCTTCTCGTATCCTTAGCTCCTTCCATGCTAGTCCACTGAAATTGAGTGCAATATTGGGAAAACTCACTTGACTTTGGATGGCGTAGTATTTAGTCATATCAGTTTTAATGCCAACTCTTAGTAAAATAATTTCATAGCAAGCTCAAATCCTTGCATTTAATTTTTACACCGTGCATTGAGGTGCTGACATGATTTTTTGCATTTATTACTACAATTTTTAATGATTACCATACTATTGTCATCTCTCATTATACCAATTGTGGTATGGCAGTGTTTTTCCCTTCCCTTCTATTGTTTACCACACTACCACCTTGCTTAATACGTCTTACTGCAGGTTTGTGGAGTATACCGCTCTACCACAGCCATATTATCCTCCTCACATGATATTGCAATGTCCAATTTTCTTCCAATGCTTACCACTCTACCGCCTTTCTCAATACTTCTTGTTGCAGGGTTGTGGTGTATATCGCTCTACTGCATATGTTGCTCACCCTCCCAGCGGTATAGTGGTGTATGCTTTATCTTCTTGTTGTTTACCGCATTATCGCACTCCTTTGAATCACCTTATGCGGGATCGTGGTAGGTACCGCATTGACTTATAATTCTCCCTAAGGGGTGGTAGTGAGTACCGCTTTACCACACAAGATATATAATCTCTTGGCGGTATGGCAATAAAGGCTTATTTCTTAACTTAGAAGCCACCATCCCACGTTGCCTTTATTTTGATGTTGAGGTACTGCAGTAAAGGAAAAATTTGCTTTGTTTATAATTATCTAGAGGAATAAATGGGTATATACAAAGGGAATGTTGGTGACAGTATGGATCTTGTCACACAAATTTTTGCATTTCATGTTAAATACAATGAAAAGATTAGGTTGAAGGATTAGGCCAGTATATGTTTGAGGGTATATGGTTGAAGGATTAGGTTGAGGTTCCAATGTATAGGGTAGAGGGTATATGGGTTGAGGGTTTAGGGTTTAGGGTTTAAGGGTTGAGGGTAGAGGATTGAGGGTATAGGGTTGAGGGTCCAATGTATAGGGTAGAGGGTATAGGGGTTGAGGGATTAGGGTAGAGAGTTTACTTGGGTTTAAGGGTTTAAGGGTTGAGGGTTGAGGGTTGAGGGTTGAGGGTGAGGCTGAGGGTTGAGGGTTGAGGGTAGAGGTTTTAAGGGTTTAGGGCCTATTTAGGGTTTATAGAGTTGAGGGTTTAGGGTTTATAGGGTTGAGTGTTTAAGGGTTTAAGGGGTTTAGGGTTTAAGGGCTGAGGGTTTAGGTTTTAGGGTTTAGGGTTAAGTGTTTAAGGGTTTAAGGGTTTAAGGGTTGATGGTTTAGGGTAGAGAGGGAGGGAGGGATGGATGGAGCAGAGATATGGAGGGAGAAATGAGATAGAGAGAAGGGGAGAAGAGGAGGGAGGGATAGAGATATATGAGGGTTGAGGATCCAATGTATAGGTGTAGAGGGTTGAGAATTGAGGGTATCCAGTTGAGGACCTATAGGGTTGATGGTTTAGGGTATTGGGTTGAGGGTATAGGGTTGAGGGATTAGGGTTGAGGGTAGAGGGTAGAAGGTTTAACTAAGGTTTTGGGTTTAAGGGTTTAGGGTTGATGGTTAAGGCCTCAACCCAATACCCTAAACCCTTAACCGTACTTAAACCCTCTACCCTCTACCCTCTACCCAAAACCCTCTACCCTCGACCCTAATCCATCAACCCTAATCCCTCAACCCTTAAACCCTTAAACCCAAGTAAACTCTCTACCCTAATCCCTCAACTCTCAACCCTTAAACCCTCAAACCTCTACCCTCTACCCTCTACCCTTAAACCCTAATCTAGCCTCAACCCCTATACCCTCTACCCTATACATTGGACCCTCAACCCTCAACCCTTAAGCCCTAAAATCTAACACCCTCTACCCTCTACCTGGCCTCAATATACCCCTACATACCCCTCAACCCTCAACCCTTAAGCCCTAAAATCTAACACCCTCACCCTCTACCCATTAAATTCCCCTCAACCCTCAATTATCAACCCTCAACCCTTAATCCCTCAACCCTTAATCCATCCCTCCCTCTTTACCCTAATCCCTCAACCCTATACCTACAGACTCAACCCTTAAAACCTTAAAGTACACGCAACCCTAAACCCTCAATTCTCAACCCTTAAACCCTCTGCCCTCTACCCTGAACCCAATACCCTCTATCCTCGACCCTAATCCCTCAACCCTTAAACCCAATTAGTAAACTCTCTACCCTAATCCCTCAACCCTCAACCCTTAATCCCTCAACCCTTAATTAACCCTCAACTCTCAACCCTTAATCTATCAACCCTTAATTAACCCTCAATCGTCTACCCTCAACCCTAGATAAACCCTAATCCCTCAACCCCTATACCCTCTACCCTATACATTAGACCATCAACCCTAATCCCTCAACCATATACCCTCAACCTTAAACCCTCAAACCTCAACCCTTAAACCCTCTACCCTCAACATTAAACCCTCAACCCTTAATCCCTCGACCCTCAACCCTTAAACCCTAAACCCTCAACCCCTATACCCTCTACCCTCTACATTGGAACCTCAACCCTAATCCTTCAACCATATACCCTCAAACCTACCTATACCCTAAACCATCTACCCTCAACCCTTAACCCTCAACCCTAAACCCTTAAACCATAAACCGGCCTTAAACCTTCTACCCTCTACCCTCTACCCTAATCCCTCAACCCTTAAACCCAAGTAAACTCTCTACCATAATCTCTCAACTGTAACGCCCCACTGTGTGAACCCCAAAGGATAACAAACACCGCACAATTTTAAAATGAAACATTGCATACAATGAAAATGTACATACACTACAGGAAAAGCAATTATGCATTTACAAAGTCATTCACGTCCTCTGGGGTACACAAAACAGTCATTACAACTAATAAACTTTTATCAAATGAAAACGAATAAACCAAGATTACATAATGATGTCATACAACCATTACTGATTGAAAAAGGTGGAAAAGATACATCATTTTATTACATTTCAATTCATAGTTCAATAATAAAAATTGTGGAGCATATTTCCACAGATACAACACATCATGGATACAATAGTACATTACAAAATGTTTCCCTTATATTAACGGGAAGAGTACATCAAGTACAAGAATAATTACATAATGAAGAATAAGGTACAAGGTGAAGAATAGTCTTCAACCAAATGAAGCTCTGGAAACTCTGTGTCTACTTATGCATCACAAACACAAACTAGGAACCCAATGGGGTGCATAGCATGTTCCACCTGACCTCATGGGCCCAAAGACCCACCCCCTGTGCTAGGAGTTGACAAGAAAGACCCTCAACCTAAACAGTCAGGAAAAAAAAGACAAAGAAAACTCAACAACAAGGGAAACAACAAAACAAGCCAACATCCACTTCTAGAGGAACAACGGAAACAAGGGGAAACAACACACAATCACGATTGCAAAAGGGTAGAGTGTCATCACATGGCTCGACATGGGTTACCCAATGTGGATCTTCATAGGTTACCGGCCCCCATCCTGGGTTACCCTGGCAACCTCAATCGATCCTCGGCCCCCATTCTTACACATGTGGAATCAACTCACCTTTCATGAAGACAAAGTGGTTGATTTTCCATTCCAGGCCTTCTCATCTCATCCCAAGACTAAACAAGTGCTTGGGCCATGAGAGAGGCATACATTATCTTTCATTAGTGTGAATTACTATCCACTCCCTAATTATTTATTAGGTTATCACTTGATTACATCAACCTCCGCACAAGTTACCCAGGACACCACTTAGAGTTTCGGCCCCCGTGGGAAGCCACTCTCCCTACTAGCAACAAAAAAATTCAAAATCATAAACAGGCAAGCCAACTCAAGCACAAAAGTCAAAGCCAAAAGAAAATACATCTAGTGAGGCATGCACCATCTCACACTAAAGAAACTACATAATACATCCATTTCCAAGTGCAAGGCTAAACCCACAAACCCAAATCAAGCAACATATCAATAGCTCACGAAGAACCAATATGAAAACCAACAATAAAGCCACACTTTCTTTCCCCACCTCTAGAAGCCCAAAAGAACAACTACCCAAGAACTCACAAACAAGGGTAATCGAAACAATACAAATTTCCAAAAACTCCAACATGAACCCAATGAATAAAAACTCTTCAAATAGCAATAACTCAAAAGATAGACACGTCAAAATGAAATCATCAAAAATCAACCATCACATGCACGTAAACATACACTGTATTACACTAAAGCATAATAAAAAGTCATTAAAAATAACTAAAGAAATTGTATAAACGTATTTTCTAATCACAACATGATCCAAGGACTTTTCTCCTATTTAAGTCAAAACAATCAATTTACATTTATTTATGTGTGCATTATGAAATTAAATAAAATAATTAAGGAAAACATAAGCTAATCAATCCATATAACAAACTTACAAATCAACGATAAAATGAACATAAAAAAAACCAACATACAAAGGATCGTCTAAATTCACTTATTTACACTGGCTTTTCGTTTATCTAAATGTAATTTGCCCAACGCCAATCATTCAATTATCTAGGTAAGCATACAAATTCCATTTACTTAATTATCTACTCAATCCCCTTACCTAAAATAATTATACTATCCAATAAGATTATTCAAATTTACTAATTTAAAAAAAATCATTCCAAATAGCCAATTACATTCTATTTGCACATCATTATAAAATCATTTAAAATAATTCAAGAGCTCATATTATATAAAATACAACCCTTTTACTTTTTAAATAATAGTAAATATAAATATAAACATATTTTGTGAATATCTAAATATACACTTTTACACAAACAAATTACTCTCTAATAAAGTCACGACATATATAAACATATGAATATATTAAATATATATTCCATTTATTTTCTCTTAATGAAAAGTTATAAACAAAATAAAAACCACATTTAAAATTAACAAAAGAAATGTTTTTCTTTCTAAAAATCTAAGGTCACTAATTACCTATTTATTTAATTATCTTAAAGTTAGAACCTTTTTCCCACACCAAGGAAGTAGCTTTACTATAAGAAAGAAAACTAATGAAACTATTTAAGTAAGAAAAGTTTGCTCATCTATTTAAGGAAAAGTCTCCATGAGGAAATTATACGTGGCCCCTAAAAGAAAGCCCTCACCATTCTAAATTTATCTTTTCTGAGATGCCCATTGGAGTATGAGAGGAGAATCGTTTAAAATGGGAACGCAAAGACTTGGCAGCTACACATGAAAAGCAAGAAGCATCAGATGAAACCGTTTGAAGAACTTTGAGGACAATAATTTAGACCTTTCCACTTCTGTTTTGTTTTTTTATTTATCAGGAGGAAAAATTCCAGAGGAAAACGAGCATGGTAATTGTTCTTATACTGGATTATACTGGCAGAGGTATACAGACCCATTGAGAATTCGCTGCTCTAACACTAGTTAAGCTTTCATTTGGTTGGAAGGGCTACAACTTTCAATTCAGACAGCCCAATTAAATGAGGAAATGAGGAGACATATTTGGAAGCTATAATAAAGCTAATCTCTATACACAAAAATGAATGATGGATTTCATTGATGTACCGCTCAAAATCTGTCAAGTCTAAACAGACGCATAGCTGTAAGATAAGAAAACAATTTCAAACTGTAAACATTGCCAAAGAATGACCAATTATGATAAGACTTTGAATGGATGACTATTCGCATTATCCATAGGAAGGAATAACTTTCTATTAAATTAATAAACCTAACTCCACTATTATCACCTGTATTTTAATATTTTTCCGATTAACAATAGCTCACACCATTTAAAATAATTAAATTATTTTAGTCGTGTAATTCTTTTATATATATATATATATATATATATATATATATATATATATATATATATATATATATATATATATATATATATATATATTAATATTTAATTAAATCCTTCACATTTTCACAGATCACTTAAATAATTAAATTGATTTCAACAACGATAATAACCATTATTAAATTAAATTAACTAATTAACAATAGCAATAATATATCGAAACCAAACAATTAACACATTAAAACTAACACTTAAAACGAACGACATGAAACAAAACGATACGATAACAAAACGGGATTACTGATGGACACAATCGTCAAACAACGACGAGATGATGGACTAGGTTGTAGGACTTTTCTTGTCAACTCTGTTTTCAACTTCATACCCATTGGGATTTATGAGGCTCGCCCTGTCCTGACAGTGCAGGTGGAATCGAGGCTTGGGTACCTGCAATCCTACATAAAATCAAGTGTCGAAGCAACATATGTATCCAATGCCATACACACCGTGAGAGAGAATTGTAGTGTAGCAGGGCACTCGTAGATGAGTGATGCAACACCGTCCCTCTCACCTGACTCTCAAACAATAAAACATCATCATAAATATCATGAAGCAAACATTAATCAATTTATGTAACCACACAATATCACATAATCAGGTAAGGACGAAAACCATGCATCATTATATCATCAACATCAAACAATAAGTAAATGGTTGCATAAGCATAACATCAAACACCTATGTCCACACATCATAAGCAATAGTAGCAGTGTCAAAGACAAACAAGACCAATAAGCAGAACTATTAACCAACCAAACAACGTGGTGAAACAGTCACCAACATGGTCTCAAGTATGCATCAAACATAAACAGTATCCAAACAATATCAACCACACACAGAAAATTATCATAAGAGTATCAGTAACACGAGAGGCACTACATCAACCCTCAACCCTTAACAGTATCCAAACAATATCAACCACACACAAAAAAGTATCATAAGAGTATCAGTAACCTACATCAACCCTCAACCCTTAATCCCTCAACCTTTAAACCCTCAACCCTCAAGTACCCTTAAACCCTAATCCCTCAACCCCTATACCCTCTACCCTATACATTGGACCCTCAACCCTAATCCTTGAACCATATACCCTCAACCTTAAACCCTCAACCCTCAATCTGCACAAAGTACTGCGATAAAGGAAAAATTTGCTTTGTTTATGATTATCTGGAGGAATAAATAGGTATACAAAGGGAATGTTGGTGACAATATGGATCTCATCACACAAATTGTTTCATTTCATGTTAAATACAATGAAAAATAAAAGGCAGTAGATCTTTTGACGCAAGTGAAATGTAGGCAAGCAATTGAAGGCCGATGAATATTGGGGAAGGATTTTTTGTTCTAACACCCTTAATCCCTGCTAGATCAGAACAATTAGGCGCTAAATAAGGCACTAAATTAGGTGCTAAAATAGGCTCTAAAGTAGGTGCTAAATTAGGTGTTACATCAGGCACTAATATGGGCGCTAATATAGGTGCTAACCTAGGCGCTAATTTAGGCGTTAATCTAGGCGCTACTTTAGGCATTAATTTTGGTGCTAATCTTGGTGCTAATTTTGGCGCTAATTTGTACCTAATTTAGCACCTGCTTGTCCTGATTGGCACAAAAAATGCTAAAAATAGCGCCATCCCGATAAATAGCGCCCACTTTTTCAAAAAATTGGAGAAAAATACATTAAAACAGTGGGTGGAAGCAAAAGCAAAAAAGGGAGTCAATCACAGGGATTTGTTGTAGTGCCTTGGGGAGCACCACTTATTTTCATGAAGAAGAAGGATGGGTCCCTTCGATTGTGCATTGATTACCGACAATTGAATAAGGTGACGGTGAAGAACAGATATCCATTGCCGAGGATTGATGATCTCTTTGATTAGATCAAGGGTGCTAGGGTGTTTTCAAAAATTGATCTTAAGTCAGGGTATCATCAGTTGCGCATATTCAAGGCAAACATTCATAAGACAGCATTTCCCACTCGATATGGGCACTATGAGTTCATCATTGTGTCGTTTGGGTTGGCAAATGTGTCGTTTGTATTCATGAGTTTGATGAATGGTGTGTTTTGTACTTACCTTGACAGGTTTTTCCTTGTGTTCCTGGATGACATTTTGATCTATTCAAGGACTATGGAGGAACATGAGGAGCATTTGCGTCAAGTGCTACAGTGTCTGAGGGAGAACCAATTGTATGAAAATTTGAAAAAATGTGAGTTTTTCCATACAGAGGTGAAATATTTGGGTCATGTTATTTCTGGTGAGGGAATTGTCATGGATCTTTCAAAGATCCAAGCCATCATTGATTGGCCTGCACCCACTAATGTTGCAGAGGTTCACAGTTTTATGGGTTTAGCAGGTTATTACCAATGGTTTGTACAAGGTTTTTCAAGGATAGCCCACCCCATCACTTCTCTTTAGAGGAAAGGGAAGAAGTTTATTTGGTCAGAGCACTATCAGGAATCCTTTTAGATTCTTAAGGAGAGGTTGACTAGCGCACCTATTTTGGCGGTTCCAGATCCTACAAGAGATTTTTTGGTTTGTACAGATGCATCTTTGGAGGGTTTAGGAGTAGTGTTGATGCAGGATGGTCGCGCGATTTCCTATGAGTCTCACAAACTCAAGGATCACAAGTTGAACTATCCTACACATGATCTGGAGTTAGCCATCATGGTTCATGCTTTGATGAGATGGAGGCACTTTATGTTGGGGCATCGGTTTGAGTTGCACAGCGATCATCGTAGTTTATAGTATTTTTTCACGCAGCCTAATCTGAATGCAAGGTAGAGACAGTGGATGGAGTTCCTATGTGAGTACGATTTTGAGGTGAAATTTATTCAAGGAAAGGAGAATGTGGTGGCGGATGCCTTTAGTCAGAGGAGACATGAGCTTTCGGCAGTGACTCTTGGAGTAGACTTGAGGAGTTAGATCCTTACAGTGCTTCCTCTAGATAGTTGGTATCAGGAGGTGAGGTCTAAGGTTGAGTCAGGCAGAGCTTTGAATGGCAGAATTGCAGATTATTCCCTAGAATCATATGGTCTTTTACGACATTTGGGTTGCATTTATGTTCCTTCATCAAGGGGTCTTTGTACTTTGGTCGTGTCAGAGGCACATCAAGCACCCTATTCAGCTCATCTAGGTGTCAAGAAGATGCATGCAGACCTTTGTCAGCTATATTTTTGGGCTGGAATGAAGAGGGATGTTGCTAATTTTGTGTCTAGGTGCTTGGAGTGTCAGAGGGTGAAGGTAGAGCACCAACACCCCGTAGGTCTTTTACAGCCACATCTTGTTCCAAAGTGGAAATGGGAGATCATATCATTGGATTTTATTGTCGGTTTGCCAATGTCTTCCTGTCGGCATGACGCCATCATGGTCACCATGGACAGGTTGACTAAGGTGGCACACTTTTCTCCTGTTTGATCCTCATACAATGCTTCAGCAGTGGCCAAAATTTTCATGGAGGATATTGTCAGGTTACATGGGATTGCTCATAGGATTATCTTAGATAGAGATCCAGTTTTCACTTCAGCTCTTTGGACGTCCTTACAACATGTGTTGGGGACTCAGTTGAACTTTAGTTCAGCTTATCATCCAGAGACTGATGGGTAGACCGAGAGGGTTAATCAAGTCCTCGAGGATATGCTTCAGATGTATGTTATGGATCAACAGTCTTGTTGGGAGGATTACCTATATTTGGTGGAGTTTGCATACAATAATAGATACCACAGCTCTATTGGCATGCCTCTTTTTTAGGTGTTGTATGGTCATCCTTGTCAAACCCTGTTGAGTTAGGACTGTCTTGAGGACATAGTACTTCTTGGTCCAGAGATGCTTTAGGAGATGGATCAGCAAGTGATTCGCATTAGGGGGCATTTTGTGGCAGCCCAAGACAGACAAAAAAAATATGCAAATGTTCATAGGGTCGATCGTCAACTCGCAGTTGGAGACCGGGTATTCTTGCAAGTGCATCCATGAAAGAGTTTGGTCCATTATGGAAAAGGCTCTAAGCTCGCACCGCGCTTTGTTGGGTCATTCAAGGTTTTGGAGAGGATTGGTCCTGTTGCATACCATCTTGCTTTTCCACCTACTCTATCGTGCATTCATGATGTGTTTCACGATTCTATTCTCAAGCCCTATTATCTAGATATTTCTCATGTTCTTGATTGGAATTCCTTACAAGTAGGGGACGGGCAGTTGGCTTTGGAGCCTATGAGCATCATACAACACAAGAAACTCACCCTCAAGGGTCAAGAAATTGACCAAGTGAGGGTCTAGTGGGATCCTAATGACGAGTCTTTTGCTACTTGGGAGGATGCATCCCGGATGCGGGAGTTATACCCTTATCTATTTGCAAGCTTCTAGGAGTAAGCCTGGTTCCAGGGGGGAGGATGTAGTGCCCCTCAGTTTGTTCTTCGATATACTGACAATTGTTGTTTTGGATTGAGACATTATGATACTTTGCTTGATGATGGATTCATTGATATGATGATAGTTGATGATACTTTTATCAATGATGCTTTATGCTTATGTTATGCCTAGTATATGGATTTAATGGATTTTGCGGATTAATCTTGTTATGTGTATCATGTGATCACCTGATGATTATTTTTATCATGTTTTTAGCATCTAATTATTGTGCATTGGTGTATTTGGGTGAAGGGGAATGGTGTCGCATCACGCACTTGTGAGTGCCCTGCGACGCTGTGATTTTCTTCTCACGGTGTGTTTAACTATATGACTATGTATATGCTTGACTGTTTGGTTTGCTACAGGTTGCAAGTACCAAGCATTGACTCCACCTCAATTGTCAGGTTTAAGCGTGTCTTAAACCCAATGGAAATAATTGATGGAGATAGCATTTGGTCCCTTGTTAGCCATCATCCTTGACGAGGATGAGTATCTGATGTCACACCTTGGTAATGTTGTCTGTATGTGATTGGTTTATCTCTGTTGTCGTGGTCTTGTTCTTCGTCTTCGTTGTGAGGTCGGGTATTGCTTGGTATTTTGAACATTTGATTTAAATTTGGTTGATTAGTGCTCTAATGAATTATTACATAATTTGTAATCATGATGTATTATTATTTTAAACTTTCTAATTCATTTTCTATTTATGCAAATCCATATTCAAAACCCAAACTCAAAGCTCCCAAAGGTTCAACCTTGGTTGTACATTTTAAAATGCAAAAAATTGAATAAAAATTCTAAAGTTTTGAGCATTGAAACATCATTGCAATGATGTGAAATGCTAGGATCACATGGTATATTCAAAATAAATACATTTAAAATTATTTAGAAACTTGCAAAAAAATATGATCTCACTAAAAACAAATTTCACAAAACTTGATGTAATGTGGTAGTATTTGAAGAGATTGAATGCAGTCATTCAAAAACAATCCAAAAAAAATATCTCATGCATCCTCTCTTATCCTAGAGCCTTAAATGAACAATCAATAGCAAGGTATTTGTATTTAGTGTATTAATAAGATTAATGAATCTACATACATTCATTTTGCAACACTTGCCTATAGTCTTCAAAATTTTATACAAATTTATGGGGGTTGATCGAGCAGAACTTGTCTCCTTGTGTTGTAACTACAACCCTTCCAAGGTATTTTAAAAAAAAACACTAGCCCTCACATTAGTAGAAGCAACAAAGTATATGAAGGTCAATCTAGTGAATTACAAGGAAGCATTGTGCATTGTGTGGGGTTAAATTTAGAAACAGAGGATGAGTTCATTATTGTGGATCTCACTGAAACTACTAGACTCAACCCTAGAGAGAACAAAAGCCTAGTGCAAAATCCAATACATTCATTTGATAGAGAGACCACACATTCAAAAAGAAAAATATAATATTTAAAAATTTCGTCAAAATACAATCATTCAACCATAGAGCTAAGTACCCAGGCTCTTAATCCTTGACTTTTATAAAAAAGAAAACCAAAATAAACTCATGATTTTGTACCAAATAATAAAACAATGTTAATTTAATTTGAATGTTAACTCTACCTGTTGAGGAACATTCCTATTACAGTTGTCTTTTCATACCAACAGTTCATTCTGAGAGAAGAATAAATCAAATGCCAACCATATTTTGTACAACCGCTTACAAATATGGTTATTTTAGTAAAACCATGATAGACCACAATCATGGTGATTTAGCGTGCAACACTGTAGTTGCCAATATTGATAGTTATTTACGTGGTAGATTTCATTGCTCATTGTAATCATAACTAAGCTCAATAATTTAGTAATCCAAACAGAGATAAGTCTTGCTTGAGAATTTGAATATTGCAGATAAAGAGTATTATATCAGTTATATATATCATTAGCTTTCATCCAATCTCGTATTAGAAAATATTGGGAAATTAAAGCATAAAGAGTATTATATCAATTGTATATATCAAAATAATGTTTGTGGAAATAGTACATATATCTGCACCTTTAAAAATAAAGTAGGAGAGAAAATAGGAGCTCATCTCTAATGTCAAATTTAAGAGATAAATGATGATTCGAACTTCAAAATAGTTATGGGTGGTATTTTTTTATATGCAAAATCAAATAGGGTTCCTACAATCTATCAATCGATTATAGAAGACACAAACAATTATGATATTTATAATTTTTCTTAGTGATAAATCTTTCACATAAATGCAGTAATTAGGGATCTAAGGATGCAAACAAGGATGACACATACAATTTAAATCTCCTTTTAAATTTAACTCCGCAAAATTTCTTTCTAAGCACTTGAATTGCAAATCAACATCTTATGTGACAAGTGTCTAAAGTCCTCCACATGTGTAGGATGTCATTTTAAGAGGGGAAATAGTTTGAATTTTAAATTTATTTTCTCCCTATGCACTTAAGAACTCAAGAGTTAGATCCAACACACAAAGTGGAAAAACTACTCAAATTTCAAAGACACTCTTGCATCAATTGCACCTTTGTCAAGATTGTATATTGCACTTCTAAAGGACATATCCTAAATTATTTTATATTTAATGAGTCCTACTAAGACTTTGATTTGAATTCAAATTAAAAATCTAAGGTTCATGAACTCTTATTGAAGTGATATGTAGACTATCAGATTTAAATCAACCAAAGGAATTACAAATTTATTTGGAGAACTGAAATCCAAAAGACTCACAAATCATTTTTTTTCTCCATGCAACAAAGTATACATGAGCATCAATGTTTGAGAAGGTTCAAATAAAATATAATGGGTCCCTTCTTTAATCACATCATATTAAACTATAAACCAACTCAATAAATCAAATAGTTTGTTGACTTCAAGAGATAGTTTTTAAAGGCGTCATTAATGGATTTACACTATTTCCCCAAGATAAAATAATGAGAGCACATGATTAATGTGATATAAAAAAAATTAAGGTATAAGGCTTAGTACTATAAAAAATGAAATAAGCTCTCAAGGACATGAGCAAATGTTATGCTTATTTAAGGTCCCAAAAAAAAATTGAATGGGAAATAATAATAAATCACACATGGATACTATGAAACAAAAACATGTTTCTTATGAGAACAAAATAAATGCAACTATCAAATTGAAAAAATATATATGTATAATATATGTTTGTCTATATGCATATATACAAATATAGATAAGTGTGTGTATGCATGTGTGTATTTGTATATATGTATGTACATGTATGTATATATGCATATACATATGTTCATATATGAATATAAAACATACATTTGTATACTTATACATGCATGTATATATGTTTGTGTATATTATGTGTATATATGTATATATTTTGTGTATATGTATATATGCATATACAAATATACAAATATAATTTATGGATACCCCTCAATCCTTAAATCTTAGTTAAAGATATATCAATCCAACAAAAATGATTTGAGTTTGACATAAAATAATCAACTAAGAAAATTAGTGAAATAAGTGGTGAAACCATCTTCATTTAGTGCTTTTTGAAGTGCTATCTTGTAAAGAAAACATCACTCAACTATCAAGATGGCCATAGATAAACATCATATTTAAAAATTGACCATAAGTTCAATAAAACCAACCTTAATCCAATTGAGTGGCATTTCTGTTACAACATACTTATTGACAAATGGTACAATCTTGTGTAAAGTTGGGATCATTGTTCTAGCCTTTAATCGTCCATAAAAACACAAATCCCTATGCATTTATCCCTCATCATATACTTATATGCACATCCTTCTATGCATACACCTCATTCATTCATGTTTATGATATTTATCCACACACCTAACTCCATATAGCCATTAGCTACCTAGATATGATTGTTTATTCACCTACGTTCATCTCTATGGTCATAAGATCAACCCCACAATCACAAACTTGATCCTTTCCTTTCCAAAATTCAACTTTAGGTCCCTAGCCCTACTTATTTTCCCACCTTGATCCTACTAAACAAACATTTTACAAAATTTGATGTTATGCAATAGTATTTAAAGACATTCAATGCATTCATTCAAAAACAACCCAATGAATTTCTCATCTCTCAAGCATTCTCTCTTATCCTAGAGCCTTAAAGGAGAAATTAGTAGCAAGATATTTGGGTTCGGTGTATTAATGAGATTAATGAATCTACATGCATTCATCTTATGACCCTTGTCTATTGTCTTCAAATTTTGGTACAAATTTATGGGTGTTGACCAAGGAGAACTTGTCTCCTTGTGTTGCAACTACAACCCTTCCAAGGTATTTAAAAATATCACTAGCCCTCGTATTAGTAGAATTGATATTTAGTAGATGAAGGTCAATCTAGTGAGTTACAAGGAAGAATTGTGCATTGTGTAGGGTTAAATTAGAGGCAAAGGATGAGTTCATGATCATGGGTCTCACTCAGACAACCAAACAGCCATAGATAGAACATACGCCTAATGTAAAATCTAATACATTCATTTCATAGAGATATCACATATTCAAGAAAAAAGAACAAGTTGTATTTGAAAATTGTCTCTAAATACAATCATTCTTCAATTGTACAACTAATTACTCCTATCCGCTACATTTACTTTCTTAAATAATTATTATAATGATCAACCGATTTCAACTATTATTATTTCATCTAAATTGTTTTATATTTATCATTAGTATACATCTTTGAATTAGTCTAAATTAAATCTAAATACCTTTCAATCTTTGACTCTCAACCAAAAGAAATCAAAATAAACTCATACATAAACGACAAAAATGATTTAAATTTAATCGAATTTAACTTTATCCTTTTGAACAACATTCCTATTATACTTGTCTTTTCATATCAAATAGTTCATTCTAAAAGAAGAATAAATCAAATGCCAAATGTATATTTGGTACAACTGCTTACAAATTTTGACTCATCATGTAAAATACATGTGAGCAGGCACTTCTGAAGCTATGCATTTAAGCACGTTTGGTCAAATGCAACAAATGTCGTTATTTTAGTAAAAACCATGACAGATTATAATCATAGTGATTTATCATGTTGCGTTGTACTTGCCAATATCGACAGATATTTACGAAAAATTTGATTTGTATCTTGTTTACATGTTTATTGTAATCATAACCAGGGCTTAAATTTGATGGTTGTATGACCGTATTTAGCTATTTTTGTCGTAAAATACAATCAAAATTTTAAGAAGATTGTATCAAATGAAAGGAGAGATTTTGGATAGACTGTCAAAATCTATATAGAATTATAATGATATATATATTTGATTTATATATAATTTTATTTACACTAAGGTATATCATAATGTTTTAAGGGCACCTTTGAATAGATAACCATCATTAAAAAATTTGTTGACAGGCAAGGTCGATCGTCAAATTTAACCCATGATCATAACATACACACAAGTAAGCTCAATAATTAGTAATCCAAACAGAGATACGTCTTGCTTAACAAGTATCATCATAATTAAGTTGTCTGTATTTAGAAATTACAGTCAGTAGCTTTCATCCATTATCATATTGGAAGGTATTGGGAAATATCATTATATAGAGTATTACTACAAAAAATGTCTTGTGTCAATATACAAAAGTAGTCATGGATTTTGACCTTTCAACAATTTGATTTTGGAGTTAAAGGGGGTGCATGGTGTCTACATGGTACTTAGAATGTATGTGTTAGTGATTTTTTCAATTGAGTACATTAAAGTTTTTGCTTCTATATGTGTTATTAAGGTATTCTATTTATGTAATTATTTTAGTTCACCATTGCATCCCTCAACCCGTACTCTTTTCCTTTTTTTCCTTGAGCCTACTAATCCTTAACCAAGCATCCAATGGATATTGCTCCAAATTGATCTTCCTTCATCTATAAAAAAATTACTCTTGCACAATGGGTGATCCCACAATAGTGGTTTACAATTTTTGGCCAAATTGGACACTGAAATTATTTTTTTAAACTAAATCTTCACATTTGGGTACCTATAGCGGCTAAACCATGAAGAATTTGAAGATGATGAAAACTAGAGTCTCGTCACATTTTGTCTGTAGATTCTAAAAATATTTTTTTCAAAATTCTTGGAATTAGATTGCACTTCTTTTTCCATCTCCCACGAAAACTGGTTTTTTTCAAAAAATAGTATTTTTAAAAAGTGATGCACACCGTATAACGTATAACTTTTTTTCCATGAAGGATAAAATTCTAATTCTTTCGAATTTAGATTTGTAACTTTGATATCTAGTGCTTCCACTTGGTTAGACAGTTTTTTATTTAATCTTTTTTCTTTAATCAAGTTTCGAAGTCAAACCAATTACAATTCAGACATAGCGCGACCGTATAATGCATAAATTTTTTTGTATATATCGAAATTCAATTTTATTTTTTTGTTGGATCAAGGACTTCAATATCTGGTGCACTCATATTTTTCATAAAAAAAATTGATAATCTGCTATTTTTCCACATGTACAGAACAGAGACCTTCATTTTCGATGAAAAACCTATGTTTAATAAAACTAGAAAAACAAATACATAATAAAACCAAAACATATTAAAATTATATTCGTTGGATAGCTCGTTCTGAGGACTACCTAATTCAAGTTGGGTTTGTGAAGATTCCTCCATTTTCGTCCTCAACCCGAGCTCCGAAGTGCCAAAATTTAGGTTTTTTTTGTTTCTCAGGGAGGGGATGAGGAATAAAGGGGGTTCGAATGAACGAGTGAACCAGGTTTCATTTGAACCCTAGTTCATTCGAACCCCCCTTCTATAAGTGGTTTTGATGGCTTTTATGGCGGGAAAGTATTAGGAGGGTTTGCCCGAACCTAGGTTCTAGCAAACCCCTAATGGGTTTGGTCGAACCAATAGGTTCGTACGAACCCCTAAAATCATTTTTTTTTTGCCATGCATTTGTTTTCTGTGAGATTTCCTTCCTCACTTCAATTGTAAACCACTATTGTGGCTTCACCCACATATTGAGGTTTACTCTGCTATTGTAATCTCTACCATGGTCTTGAGCGATATAACCTTAGAGATGGTGCTATCTACCCTCTCTAGTTGCTCCTAGGGCATAGCTCTCAATTTGCCTACAAGCTTAAATACATCCCCATGTTGTCCATATATGAGTTTTTGTTGGTAAACGTCGTGTACATTATGTTCCCTCTAAACATTTGGCACCATCCTGACTAGCACTTTCCTCATGTAATCTACCCAATCTCATACTTTGCGTACAGAAATAAAATAGAATTAGTATTAGTATTCATCAGCTCATATAATAAATCAAAGGATAAATTTCAATTTATCCATCATCTCCTATAATAAATTGAAGGATACAACTCAAAGTATCTAGTATCCTATTGCATCATAAGAAAATATGTAAAGAAAACCTCAATTCTATAATTGGGTTTTGCTTGCTAATCAAGGTCTATGGGTGTTGTTGGTATGATTTCCTTATATTCTATGCTTGGGCCTACCCCTATGGCTTCTACATTGCAACCCAAGTACTCTCTCTTTATTCAATCGCCTATTAGCCCCCCCCCCCCACTTCTTCCTCTCACTCTTATGATTTGGCTCCAAGCCCACTACCTCCACCTATCTCCCTCATGTTCATCCCTCTCCATATCCTTTTTCCATCCCCAACATCATCTACTCCTACCTAGGGTCATGCATCACCTCCTACATCTAGCAAGAAGATGGGCACAACTCAAGCTATGGCGCACTAGGTGATACACTCTAGGGTCACTCATACACTATGTCCCTAGCTAGTTGTGCATTATCATTAAGCCCATTCACATATGAGATATTCAAATCAATGACTAATGGCCTAGGTACCTCCCCCACTTTAAAGACATTTTAGTGTGACCTAATATATAACAAAGTAATGGGGGCACATCTTGTACCTTCCTAAATTGGTGCATCACTCTATCATACTATAATTACACCACAATGTAGTCTAATATAATTTATAGCCATCATGCCCTCTACATTCATACCATCTATTATTTGATCTTACCCATTTTCACATACTTATATATGGGTGACGAATGATGGATATCCCTGATAATCAATCAAATATCTACATCTCAAAAATCAAGTCCCCAAATTATCACCCTTATCAAAGAGCATATGCATGGACCCAAGGTGCATCAAGAACTATGGAATTCATGTACCCTACTATTTGGGTCGATTGAATTTACCCCATGGCCCATGTCTCAAGTAGTGTATAGGTGAACAAACAATGGTTTTCATCTAACACATATCTACTAAGATCATAATAAATGCCTACAAGCATGCTCTTGTCCTAGCTATATACTATTTTGTGCTCCTATATCTGCTTGATGTAGTGCACTAACCCACCATGTAGATGTGTGTCTTGGCCATCCAACACCATATACATGGTCATTGTCATGATCAAAATTCTTATTAGTAACAATGTCTACTCTCCTCCTCACTAGAGGCATCCTTAGTGTGATATGCCTTGATGTGTCTCCCTATACCACTTTTTCAAGTGCATACTAGTACCCCTATTGGACATATTAGGAAAACTATAGTCTACAATCTCCACATCTATCCCTCAAATGGATAGGCATAAAATCCTATATACATCCTCTAAAGTTGCAGTTAATTCTTAGGTGGGAAGGAAAAATATATGGATATCTATATCCCATTGTTCCATGAGTGCCATAAGCATCCCCTTGAAATAACTAATGTGAGGGATGACATATACACATCATAACCCTACATCATGAAGGAAAAATGTCCTTGTGGTATAGGTTTCTAACAATAATGTTATTAATTTTGTGGCCTCTCTCATAGCTATAGTGTATCATATAAACCTTAATAAATATTTCATTGGATTCTAATCTACCACCAAAAAAATATTGTTTCTTAAAATCACATTTACTCCTATTTATGTTTTTCCTATTTCCTCTCTCACTTTATTTTCTCTTATTTGAATAGACATGTCAGCGCATCTTTTAAATTTTTATGTAATATTTTAACCTAAACAACACACTCTAAACTTTGATTTGTTTACGATATATTTTTTAAACTTGTCCCTATACAATTTATAAAGACATATGTGATCCAGAGACACCTACACATATCTCCTCACAAATACCTACATGTTTGATAAACATTCATGGACACATTACAAATTTTGAATTTCATGTAAAATACATGTGACCAACTGCATACCCACAAGTTTCTAAACCTCCGTAGTTAATCACTCCTGGTCAAAGGCGATAAATTACAGTGATGGGGTTTTAGAGAGCAGCCAAACTTAGACAGCTATTTTCACGAGCAGAAGGCGTGGCATAGTTCGATTTTTTCTTGCTAGATTTCATTGGTCAACAGCTTGTGCACGCCTTACGGAAAACTTCATTTAAATTTTTATTGTTCATTCTAATCATCAATCCACCCAATATATAGTAATCCAAAGAGAGATACGTCTGGGTATCTCTTTAATTGTTCAGCTTATTAATGAGAATTACCTTAGTTATGATAGTCTATCAAATTGAATATTCCAAGGAATCTAATCATTAGCTCTCATCATCAAAATCTCTCCAATTCATACTCTTACAATCGAAGATAGGCTGAAAGCAACTAATACAACCAACTTAAGAAAAATTGAATAATTATTTTGCTGCAATTCAACTTGTCACTGGTTGCAGGCAATTCTACAGCCACCCAGGAGCTCACAATCAGCTCACCTGGGTATTATAATGGTCATCACACACATATATGTATGGTTATTATAATGATATACACAAGCAATAACTCACACACACAGGTAAAACATATACCCCAAATATCACATCCAATACAATAGATAGGGGCAACTTTAGAATGAATTGTTCAAATTTTTTTAATAGAACATATATCTTCATTTCAAAAGCACTAGTAGAAAGTAACTTCCCATGTTCTATAATTCTGCACTAAATGACAAACTCCTTAGAATGGTGAATCAAAATTAATAAAAAACATGGTAGATTTAGAAAATGATGGTAGTGATTATAGTAAGTGGACTAAAAGCATATGTTCATTTTATTTAGGGGAGATGTCTCAATATCTGTCAGGGCTAACTTCGCGCAACCATAGAATCCAAATCATATGTTGAATCAACAAAAATTTGTATAGGTTTTATTCGCTCGTGAGTTAATAGTTTATAGCTATTGTTTTGGCTTGTGGGTAATTCGGTCGAATTCGAGAGTGTTTGATATGTGCAGAGGGGTCAACAAGTCACCATTTAGAGGTGTTGTCCACTCGTTGCCACCTAATGTCCCGATTGTCGTCCACTATAAGCACCAAAAAGAAAAAGAAAAAAATACCTAATTATGTCACTATTAACATGCAAATATAACAATTTTATCATTCAAATACGCTCAAAAGTGAATGGGTCTAATTCACAGGTTAACATTGGAGGTTTATTTTTGTGCCCATTATAATCCACACCTACACATTAATCGCCAAACATTAACACCGGACACCACAACACATACACCCCATTTAATCTCCATTTCAGGTCCAATGATGGCATATTTCCCATGTTTTTTTAGGGTATTCAACACATTTCAATCATTTCACCGTGCGCTAGCTGAAGTTTCTCGACAATGATGGAAGGTTCTCAACGGTGATGGCTACTCTCCACGGGTTGTGGTAACAATGAACATCATTCTCCTTTGAAAATGCAAACAATGGTACTCATGAATCATTTTATTTTGCATCTTTGTGGACCCATGAAGTGTTTCTTTTATTGAATAATGATTACTATTTGGAAAATCATTCATGTTCAAGGCCTTTTCGCCATGTGTTGTTTGACTTTGTCAAATCATGGTGGTGGATTATTTCCCACGATTTTTGGGGGGTAAGATGATTATTTCCTACTCTCCATTTTACCATGTGCTCATGGTCTGGTAAACCCTCCAATGTTTCATGATTTTGTTGCTAAAATGATGAGGAATCTTGTGGGTTTGACCACATGTATGCATAAATTAATGTATTTGTCTTCTTCAACCTTTTTCTTAAAAATTCTTGTGAATATGGGCTTAAATCGGCAACCCCATTTATTTTTCGCCATATATCTAAAAACCCTTGCTTGGTTTTTTCCAAATATGTGCATGCTTAAGGAATTAATCTCATGAAACCCTTGCCTGGTTTTTTTGGCATATATCTGAAAACCCATTTTTGTATTCATGTGACTAAGGAATTATTATCATGAAACCCTTGCTTACTTTTTTGTGCATATTTCTGAAAACCCAAGTCTATAATCATTTTACCTCTGTTGAAATATTCTATCGTATGGTTGTCGAATACAACACAGCTTCCTTCAATTACTGTAAAACGTGTTAGTAATTATTGTTAAATGTTTTACCTGTGTGTTCATTTACTATTTTCAATTATTTATCAGCTTGCATTTTCATTATATATGTATATAGGTGTATATATGAGTGTGTCTGTGTGTATATATATAGTCTGTATTTGTGTGTGTGTATATATATATTATATATATATATACAAAATAACCCTGATAAATAAAGTAAATGACAAATATAAACCCTAATAAATAACCGAAAATGAAGATGTTTTCTACTGTATTCAGTTGGCATATATAAACACATTCATACAGACTATACATTTTTACATGTATATATATATATATATATATATATATACAGACACACACATATATATATTATATATATATACACACATATATATATTATATATTATATATATATATATATGTGTGTGTGTCTGATTATATATATATATATATACATGTAAAAATGTATATATATATATATATAAATACAGACACACACACATATATATATAATATATAATATATATATGTGTGTATAGATATATAATATATATATGTGTGTGTCTGTATATATATATATATATACATGTAAAAATGTATAGTCTGTATGAATGTGTTTATATATGCCAACTGAATACAGTAGAAAACATCTTCATTTTCGGTTATTTATCAGGGTTTATATTTGTCATTTACTTCATAAAAGGCTCCTTTATATTTTGTGTCTCTTGTTCATTTAGCAAATCGATATAAGCTAGTAGAATCATCCATTAGACTCCTTTATATTCAAAATAAATGTACACATCACCTTCAATTTTCATTATGTGTGTGTGTGTATCCTTTGGTTGTCCAATACAATAGACTAGCATTCATTTATTGTAAAATGTGTTAGTAATTATTGTTAAATGTTTTACCTGTGTTGAAATCTCAATACTTTGTAGCATATATATACATGTGTACATTTAAATACATATAAATATGTATGTATTTATATGTATATATATATATATATACATATAATTACACACATACACACACATATATACCATATATGTATAAATATATATTAATGTACATATATATAACCCTCGACAATTTGTTGTTGTCTACTTTTTATGGTCCAAAGTAACGACAAACATCATTCTCCTTTCAAAATTCAAATAGTGGTACTCCTGAATCTTATTATTTAGCATTTTTGTGGACCCTTGAAGGGTTTCATGGCTGTTTGATATTTGTATACATACAACATAGCACCATACATATATCAGCTTGTACATTTTCATTGCACTATTTGGAATTTGTATCCTCCATTCTTGACTTAATAGCTCACATTTTCATAGTAATTTAACAACTTACATTTTCATTGTACTGTGGGAAATTTGTTTGTGTCACTATTAACTTTACTAAATAGCTCACATTTTCATTGTACTTTTAGCTATTTCTTGGTTAATTGATGGAAGACTCCATTTTATATATCTTAGTTAATTCATAAAATCCAAGCATGCATTTTATGTCATAAAAGTGTATACTTAAACATGTAATTTAATTATATATGTATGTACACACACACACACACATATATATATATATATATATATTTGTGTGTGTGTGTATGTATGTATACACACACACACACAAATATATATATATATATATTTGTGTGTGTGTGTGTGTATATGTATATATGTATGTATACATATGTATATAGATACATGTGTGTGTATAATAATCAGTCTTTACCTTTGAAATGGGTAAGATTTCGTCTATATTATTATCTCAAGTTTAATTCTGCCATTTCTTCCACACACTTCCAACATCTTCAAATGTAAAGGCTTGACATTCTACCAATTCTTCGGTATCATCATAATAGGATGCTTCTTCTTCTTAAAAAAGGTCTTCCCCAAATCATGAATGCAATAATGGAATCATAGATCGAGCATCCATCAACATATCATAAGACCCACAAACCTTCCTCTTCGTCTCAAATGGCATATAATCAGTCTTAAGCTTTGAATACTTCAGTACCTTTGAAATGGGTAAGCTTTCTTCTTCATATGTATGACCACATATTAATATTTTTGTATGTATATATACATCAATACATACATATACATATGTATGTATGTATGTATGTATGTATGTATGTATGTATGTATGTATGTATATATACATCAATACATACATATACATATGTATGTATGTATGTATCTATACATACATATATGAAACTTTCCACTATCTATGATTATCTGAATTTTAATTCTGCCATTTCTTCCACACACTCCCAACATCTTTAAATGCAAAGGCTTGACATTCTTCCAATTCTTCGGTATCATCATAATAGGATGCTTCTTCTTAAAAAAGGTCTTCCCAAAATCATGAAAGCAATAATGGAATCACAGATCGATTATCCATCAACATATCATAAGACCCACAAACCTTCCTCTTCATCTCAAATGGCATATAATCAGTCTTAAGCTTTGAATGCTTCAATAACTTTGAAATGGGTAAGCTTTCTTCTTCATATGTATGACCACATATTAATATATTTGTATGTATGTATGTATGTATGTATGTATGTATGTATGTATGTATGTATGTATACGTATATGAATCTGTCCACTATCTATGACTATCTGAATTTTTATTTTGTCATTTCTTCCACACACTCCCAACATCTTCAAATGCAAAGGCTTGACATTCTTCCAATTATTTGGTATCATCATAATAGGATGCTTCTTCTTAAAAAAGGTCTTCCCCAAATCATGAAGGCAAGAATGGAATCAGAAATCAATCGTCCATCAACATATCATAAGACCCACAAACCTTCCTCTTCATCTCACAAGGCATATAATCAGTCTTAAGCTTTGAATGCTTCAATACCTTTGAAATGGGTAAGCTTTCTTCTTCATATGTATGACCACATATTAATATATTTGTATGTATATATACATACATACATGTACATATACATATGTATGTATGTATGTATGTATCTATCTATCTATCTATCTATCTATCTTACATACGTATATGAATCTGTCCACTATCTATGATTATCTGAATATTAATTCCGTCATTGTACATATATATATACATGTATATGAATCTGTCCACTATCTATGATTATTTGAATATTAATTCTGCCATTGAACCCTCCATTGTCGTCGAGAACCTTCTAGCCAGCACGCAGTGAAATGATTCAAATGTGTTGAATACCCTACAAAACCATGGGAAATATGCCATCATCAGACCCGAAATGGAGATTAAATGGGGTGAATGCATGGTGGTGTCTAGTGTTAATGTTTGGCAATTAATGTGTAGGTGTGGATTATAATGGGCACCAAAATAAACCTCCAATGTTAACCCGTGAATTAAACCCATTCACTTTTGAGTGTATTTGAATGATAAAATTGTTATAATTGCATGTTAATAGTGACACAATTAGGGCCCTTTTATGTTTTACAAAGTATATGTATGTATATGTTTATATGAATACATGTATACATGTATGCTTATGTTTCTATGAATGTATGCATGCATACAAACATGCAAAAAATCACTGATATATAAGGCTCCCCAAATAAACATCGAATCCAAATATAATGCAGAATTCAATCAATACACCTTTAAAAAACCTACGTAAATGGCAACTACAAATTCAAATGATCAAACAAATTCAAATTCAAACACAACAACCAAATTGAATGCATTCAATTTTCATATTCAAATTACTAAATAAAAGGGAAAGCAACCATCAGCATTCAAAATTATTCTCCCCTGCTAAGATCCTCTCCATACTACAGACACTACAACAAATCCCTATGATTTGCTCCATTTTTTGCTTTGTTTTTTGCTTCCACCCACTGTTTTAATGTATTTTTTGCCATTTTTTTGAAAACATCGACACTATTTATCAGGATGGTGCTATTTTTGGCATTTATTTGTGTCGATGAGGACAAGTCGACGCTAATATTTGTCGAAATTAGTGTCGATGTTAGCTCCGAGTGTGGCACCCCTGTGAGCGCCACCTTTGGCTTTGATTTTAGCTTCGAGTTTAGCGCTACTTTTAGCTCCGGCTTTAGCTTCGAGTTTAGCTTCGGGTTTAGCGCCAATTTAGACACCCCTATGTCGAAGAGACTTATTTATATGTCTCATCGAAAATGTAAAACAGTGAAATGTCAACAAGATACTAGCATATCGAGGAGAGAATCACTTGCGTCACATCGAAAAGGCATATCTACAAGTGCTCGGCAAAACAAAACTCTTGGATATAACGAAGTAATGTTGATGAGACATTGAGATATCGGTAAGACAAATAAGATTGTCTCATCGACACTCTTTAAGTAATGATCAAAAGCATACACCACTATACCGTCAAGAAGGTGAGAAACATATGCGGTAGAGCAGTATACACCGCAACCCCGCAGCAAGAAGCCTTGAGCAAGGCGGTAGTGCGGTAAATAGTAGAAGGGAAGGGAAAAACCCTGCCATACTGCAGTAAGTATAATAAGAGACGGTGGTAGTATGGTAATCATGGCATCATTACAATTTATAGCACTAAATGTAGCAAAACACATCAGTCGCAATCCATTTGAATAAATCATTTAAGGAATCAAGAATATAGCCTGCCAAAATACACTAAAACTCTAAAAAAATCGTTGAGATCTTATTTTCAGGCATAGCCCACCAGAATGGAGTTTTCATTTTAATAAACATACAATAAAACCTTTGTTGAAACCTTATTTTCAGGCATAGCCCACCAAAATGGAGAAGTGTTTTAGTAAAGAATGACAGAGAATGGTAAGGAGATGTGTATGATAGGAGGCATAGGATTCATTGTTGTTTATCTCATTCCTACTCTGATCAACAAGGGTTATAATGTTTGTGCTACTATTTGTAATCCAGATATTTAATCGGCATATGTTTGCATAATCTCAAATTCCTTCAGATGCTTTTGAAGTATCAATGTATCCTATATAGGGTTTAGAATGACTTCTTTTAATTTAAAAAAATAAATCAGATGCTTTTGAAGTATCAATGTGTCCTATATAGGGTTTAGAATAATTTCTTGTAATTTAAAAAAATAAATAAATGATGTATTTTCCTTTGATTAGATAATGTGGAGATCTCTTAAATCTTCCCTAGCACATTTTCCTCTTTCGCATTGTGTTCTTTACTCCAGCTGCTAGGGTTTTTCATTTGACATCTTTAATATGTTCATGATAGTGACTTTTAAATAAATCTCATTCTTTTCTTTAATCTTTATCATGTAACACTTGAGTTCCATAATCCACCTTCAATCTCTTTTAAGAACGTTGTCTTAAGCTAGACTGCATAGTATGCATAAAAAGCAAGTCCTTCATACCTTCCATTGTTTCAACCACCACTCACCGCCTTGCTTAAAATGTTGCCTCCATAAGCACAATAGCATGTTTTAAAATCATGGTTGCCAATGATTGACCATTAAGGTCACTACTTTCATCAAGATACAATGAGATTTTTTTGTTCAAAATTAAGGCATTATGCAAGATAACATTGTGAATTGTTTTTTGTGTACAATTTGATTTTCTTGCACGTTTATTACTTTGCTAACTGCCTTGAAGACTGGATATTGCACCATCAGTTGCAATCTCAAACAACTCACTCATTGTCACTTGAAGATTCCTTTCATGAGCATCCTTGTATAAAATCAAACTATGCCCTATAGACTACCTACTTACTTATTAATATAGGGGACTCATTGTTTCATGGTATTTTGAATTTTATTTAGAAGGGGTTAATATGTGGCATTTTTATGTGCAGGAAGAATAGATTTTGATGCAACGTTTGGGTATGGATGGTTCAGGAAAAATTGGATTGCTATCGGTGTCATAACCAGGTTGGATTGTACCTTGAGCTGGTGTGAAACACTTCCAGGTTTTTTTGCTCCGAAGCAGAACTTGTGTGTAGGAATTTCCAAATATCTAACAAAGGAAGTTCCTACATTCTAAAGATAAAATCATAAATTTGCTTATCCAGTTTCTCATCCAACCTTACATCTTTAATATTCGATAGAGAAAGTTTGTACATTCTAAAGATAAAATCATAAATTTGCTTATCTAGCTTCTAATCTAATTTGAGGTCTTGAATATCGAACAAAGAAAGTTCCTATATTCTAAAGATAAAATCATAAATTTTATTGGTCCAATTGGAGATCCAATTTCAAGTCGTGAAGCTCTGACAGAGAAAGTTCCTACATTCTAAAGATAAAATCATAAATCTGTTTGGTCCAATTTGAGGTCCAATTGTAAGGATTTGTCTTTTTAATTATACTTTTCGACATTTGTCTTGATACAAATTGTTACTTTAGAATTATGGTATTTCTTTTCTTCTAATGTTTTCAACCCTCATTTCAGGGAAGAGCTCCAAAGATGGTTCCTTCAGATGCAGACTACACTTTTCCGCTATAGGTTCCATCTAGAAACACTAGAAGCTCAAGTAGTGTCATACTCAAGTACAACAGAGCTTGAGATTACCTTGTTCTCCTTGATACAAAATGTTGTCCTTCAATCCCTCTTAAGCAACATTCACTATTATGGACTTCATCATTATACCTTTCATGCATTCAATTTAATTTTTTATGTGGAAACATGATGTCTCTATCTTTGCAAGTGATGACTATTGTGTAAGATTTTAATCTACATGACTGCCCCTCATGTTCAATTCTTGTGACTGTTATGATGCTTGAGGCTGCTTACTTTTATCCAAACTGTTAATGAAAACTATCTTGGAATCCTTGATGATCAGTTTTGTCAGAATCATGGCTATGTTGATAGTGGAATGTTCTTATTAATAAGGATAAATCTTTATCAATATGGAGATTACCCCTTTCCAACATACTCCACTATCCTTGCAAAGATTGATCTTTAATGCTTCGTGGATGGTTTACTTGTGATTATGCTTCTCAAATGAAAGAATAGGGAAGCAAGTTGGGATTAGCCCTTGTGGGAGCCACATTTCACCCCACATGTTGTAACCAGATAAACAAAACAACCTAATTTTATCTATACCTACACAATGAGAAAACATGTTAGATAAAACCGAGCATATGATAGATATGTTTGATAACTTTCTTGTTTTCCTGGATATCTATGGTATGCAAGTTATTTGAATGCACATGATGATCAAATTATATGTTTATAGATGTATGCACATATTTTGACTGGTGATCCTTCATTGCTCTAACAACACTCTTCTCACTCAAATGCGGGGAACCTAGGAGCATCAAGGAAGACATCAACTTGGAGGCTTAGACAAGTGGAAAGACTAAAGATGTTGCAAAACAAAGCAATCGGGATTCATCATTGTCCCCTTTCTCTTTATGTGCATTTTTCTCTTTTGTATCTATAAATGTATAGTTTTTCGATTATATGCATTCAAATAGTCAGTTCCACGACTTGTGTGGAACAACATACATTTACATTATCAATAAAGACTACATTTTTTAAAGGATTGTGCAATCTTTCCTATATTATATGCATCTACATAAGTGCAATCTAGTAATGTAATCTTCTAATTTTGTTTATGCACATGAATGTAATGTAGTAGAAATAAAAATGTACCTTACTCTTCATTTGAAAATCACAAAATCTCTACTTGATTGAGCTATTAACTTTTGTGTCTTTACAAACATATGTTGATACAAAATGAATGGAAGAAGCATCCAAGTAATCCTATTTTTTTCTGCCAACAATTCATACCAAAGATTAATATTACTCACATTTCAAAGTTTAGCCATAAGAATCATCCTTTAAACATGGATTGTAGCCAAAATTCATCCTAATTATTTTTTATTACTTCCATTTTCACTCATCTCTTACATCCACCATATGCATAGAATTCCTGTCATAATAACATAAATTTAATAAAATCCCTCACGTGAGCTTCCAAATTAAACCCTTGATCACAACATCAAAGTGTATTCCTCCTTTGAAATACTCACATGATTGCTCATAGAATATCGCCAAGACAACACCATGTCGATGAGAGTCCCTCCAAAGTCTCCCTGACATTAGCACAAAGCATAGATTAGAAATGTAGATGAGACACCCCTATGTTGAAGAGACTTATTTATATGTCTCATCGACGATGTAAAACATTGAATTTCAACAAGATATAGGCATATCGAGGAGAGAATCATCTATGTTACATTGACAAGGTATATCTACAAGTGCTTGACGAAACACAACTCTTGGATATAATGGAGTAATTGTTGATGAGACAGTGGCATATCGGAAAGAGACATTAACTTGTCTCCTTGACACCGGAAACCAAAATCAAAGGAACATAAGATCTAATGTCGATGAGACATTGAGATATCGGTAAGACAAATAAGATTGTCTCATCGACACTTTTCAAGTAATGATCAAAAGCATACACCACTATACCTTTGGGAAGGTGAGCAACATATGCAATAGAGCAGTATACACCACAACCTATAAAAGAAGCCTTGAGCAAGGTGGTAGTGGTAAATGGAAGCGTATGGAAGGGAAAAACACTACCATACCCCAAGATATCGAAGAAACAATGAGCATTTCAATTTAAAATTCTTCAACAATTATGAATGATGATTAGTCTAATTGATGTGACTAACGAAAATATCGATGAGACTACCGCTATTAATGAAGAACTTGATCATGCAAGGTTGTAATGGAACAATTGTTGGGACCGTGAAAAAATCTGATGTTTACATATGTTTCAATTATAAATTTCCAGATTTGGTCCTACCGTATGAATTTCGCACCCATTTTTTCCATATTTGTCCCATTGAATCCATTGGGTCATGCATATTTTATATTCTAGTTCTATTGGCATAGGTCTCCCATTGTCTCCTTGACCCACTGTGCTTTCCTGCTAATATCTTCAAGCTTGTGTGTTTCAAGATGACTATACGGTCTCGCGATCTTTTTTTTCTCATGGCAACATTCGTTGCCCATCTACAAAGATGTTTATGTTGTTTCGGCGACCGTGGTGGCTTCTATCGGCATTGGTCTTGGCAGTCGGGCTAGCGTCTTGCCGAATTCTGGATGTCTCAGCGACAGGTGCACTGTGGGTCTCTTCGGCATATGTTATGGCTTTCGTGGTGGTGTCTTACCAAATATCACTTGTTTCCCCGGCTTTGCATTTTGGTGGTTCATCGATATAAGTTGAGTGCCTTCGGTATAGTGTCACGGCGAGGTGAGTTTGTCTCACCAACGGTGCAAAAGGTTTTCTACCAAATGATTTTCGGTAGGAGTCTTTTTATGTCTCAGCGAGGATGAATATGACAATGATGTTGCGCAGTGTAACCTTTTGGTTTCGGCCAGTGGTCTTAGCGAATACAATATGTCTCGCCGACTTCACATGTGGGTTTCTTTTCGGCGTGGCTATGGGTTATCAGTATCATGTCTTGGCGAGCTCAACATGTTATACTGACTGGCGCATATGGAGGTGTTTTAGCCAAGCTAAGGGTTTTCGGCACGAGGTCTCGGTGAGTGACCTCTGGTCTCGCCGATGGAAAACATGTAGATCCTTGTCAGCATAGGTGTTGCCTTGTCTCGGCGATGCGAGGATAGTTGAAGACCTTCGGTGAAGCATTGGATAGTCTACAAGATGTCTCACTGAAGATTAAAAGTTATGGCGACATTCATAATGGGCACTCGTCGGCAAGAAAATCTTTAAGTCACAGCGATATTCAGAGTGGATAAGGATTTTCGGTAAAGCAATGTGGAGTCTACGAGAGGTCTTCCCGATATCTTAGAGCCACAATGATACACAAAGGAACTGGGGGATACTTCTTGGCTTCAGTGTGACCAACGGAATATTATAGCGACATACAGAAGGCGACAATGCATATCAATAAAACATAATGTTATCTATGGGACATCTCCCTGACTTGGATAAGTCACAGCAAAAGTGAAATACAAGGGCGGAGCGATTAACGAGTGAATTGCCTTCGGCATAACTGCTGCGATGTCTCGTCGACTATCTCACTGGTGAATAACAAAAATACAATTCTTGTGGGCTTCTACATGTGAATTACATAACTGCTAGGCTTCTAATATATTTTAAATGTCAATTTTGTGTTGGGTTGACATGAGTTCTCATTTTGATATATTTTCCAAATGCTTGTGTATAAATAAGCATTCTTGCAATTGTAATTATCATGAGCTATTAGTTATTTAATATACAGTAGGCAATTTCTGATGGATACAGTACTATAAATTCATTAGATCAGAGACTATGATGCATGTTTTCAAATCAGAGTTATTTATGAAAGTTAATTGATGTTGCTGCACATTTTTGGTCTCAATTATCTATTGAATTTGATGAAAGTATGGCTAAGCTGTCTCCAAGATGGACTCTTTCTAGTTGTTTAAATTGATATGACAAGTTTGTATTCGATTTATCAGTGCACATTTGTTGTACTTGTGTGATTGATTGATTGGTTCTTTCAAGTAAAGACTAAATCCTTTTAGTTAATCACAGTAATCAGAGAGATTCAATTGGATTATTCAAGTAGAGCTTAGTAGTCATAGTTTTGCATGTTTATACAAGTTGTAAACAAAATATATGCTAGATAATTTGAGTTTTCTCTAGAAAGTGTTGCTCATTTGATTTCATTTGACTCTGCATACCCAATAAGGCACTGGTCTCTGCATTTTATCATTTTGAATTCATTCATTCTGTTTACATATTTTAAAATTGAGCATTTTAGAATCTAGACTAGAGTATTGTTACCATTTTCAAGTTGAATTATAATTGTTCACTCCCATCTTTGTGGAATAAGTTGTTTAATACAAGTCAAGTCTCCATTATTCAGAGAGGCACACCCACCTGTGTTTTGCAGCACTAAAGAGTAGAAGGTTGAATTCTCCAACCTTGTCTCATACCCCGGCTGCATCAAGAGATCATGTTCTCTGAGGCATCTGCCCACGTTGAGAGAGAGAGAGAGCTAAATAAACATGCATCATTAGGGAATACATTCATAATCAAAGCCTTAATCATAGAGTCATGAACTTTGTACAGACTCCGCTGGGAATAAGAAGCATTAAGTATTTTCTCATTTTTTGTCAAAGTGAGTGGCGACTCTGACAGAAATTTTGCAGCTATTCATCATGAATGGAAGAAGATCTCAGTATAGGGGAGGTCATACTGGAGCTCCGACTGGCAGCAGTAAGTGGACACATAAAGATGACAGAGTTGATAAAGGAAAGAGGATCAATGAGGACATGTGCATAACAGATAAAGGCAAAGCACCAAGAGCACATTGTGAAACATATAATTGCTACGATACATGGAGAGATGATTCAAGTGCAGAACCTTGTACCCCAGAAGATCAAAGAAATCCTTTCCCTTCTGTCGATCCTCAGAAATAGGCTGTGTTTGAAGCTAGAAAGAGGCAGGAATATGATCTAGAAATGTAGGGTGATCAGAATGAACCTATTGATCATGCATCTCCTCAAGAAGATTATGAATCTTTGAGTTTTGAAGAAATCAAGGCGTTGTTTGAATCCCAAGAAAAGGAAAGAAAAGAATAGGAAAAGGCTCGGATGATACAAGCAATAAAAGAATCCAAATTGCAGAAAGCACAAGTTACTGATCAGATAGTTGATTGCCCCCCAAAGTATGTACCACCTCATAAGCAGGGTAGTCATGGTGCAGGGCCATCTAATCAATCGAATGTTTAGAACCATCAGACTAGGAATCACTACAGGCAACCAAGTCAGCTGCCTCATATTCCCACACAGCATACGAATGTGCATCCGCATCCTGGTCAGCATCACGCCCCTCAGCATAATGCATAATACAATAATCCTATGCATCAGTATCAATATCCACCTATCCCTCCCCCTCACCAATACACAACAATGATCAGACAATTTGATTTATCAGGTTTTAATCTATGCCCTTACCCTATGGATAGCAGCTGGAGAGGTATGATTCCCAAGTTTGCAGGGAGCAATGCAGTCACTGCTGAAGAACATCTAAGGAATTTCAATATGTCCATTCAAGACATAGGTATGCCACATGAAGATTTGCACATGAGACTGTTTATGATGTCACTTATTGAAGACGCTAGGGAATGGTTTAACAGCTTGCCAGCATATTCAATTAATTCTCTCCAAGCATTTCAAGAAAAATTATTAGAGCAATATGGGAATCAAAATGCTCCAGATGCAGCTCTTCATGAACTAGTGAGGATTCAGAAAAATCAGAATGACTCAATTTATGATTTCAACCGAAAATTCAACAAGTTGCATATTAAAGTACCTCATGGATCAAGGTTGCCAGAATCTGTTGCATTGAGTATTTATTTAAGTGCATTCGATCCGAAGATAGGGTATAAACTGAGAAGTAGATCCCCAAGAGATTTGGCTAAAGCATAGAAAATTGCATTGACAATTGAAAATAACAGGAAGGTTGCTGGTATAACTAATAAAAGAGACAACCCGAGGCCTCCTCAACAAAATAATTATCAGTACAGACAAGAGAATACATACAGAAACGAGAATAGAAATGAAAGCCAAAGGTTGCATGATATGCCTTACAATACAGACTGGAAAGATGGGAAACCTGTGATAGACA
This sequence comes from Sequoia sempervirens, assembly GCA_007258455.2. Classification (NCBI taxonomy): domain Eukaryota; kingdom Viridiplantae; phylum Streptophyta; class Pinopsida; order Cupressales; family Cupressaceae; genus Sequoia; species Sequoia sempervirens. The sequence continues at coordinate 110,183 of VDFB02277299.1, forward strand.
AGCTAAGAAATAAAGAGACTCCTGATCCATTGAACAAAAAGGGAACTTACATGGTCAGTAATAATTATTTCTGTGAAGTTTGTAATCAGCCACATTCTCTAGACTACTGTGTTGTAGCTCAAAAGATGCAAGAAGAGGGAATGTTAGTGGAGGATAATGGAGAAGATCACAAAATTTACTTGACTTCAGATATTTTTTACCATGCTGAGGAAGGATATTCATCTTTAGAGGATAATGGCTATGAGTATGATGTTTCTAGTCAGAAGTACAATGTTCATATGGCTGAACAGCATATCTTTTATGATTCTGACGAAGACTACATAGAGCCACATCTTGTTGAAGCGCCTGTTCAGTGCAATGTAAGGAGACTCACCAAAGATGAAATGGAGAAAATAACTGTTACAGCAGTCGAGGATGCAAGGAGTAAATATTGGTTGAGAAACAGAAAAGTGAATGACCTAGATGGAGTTCCTGGGCGAATTTTTATAAAAGATCAAAAGACAACACAGGAAATTGCAAAAAAGCCAGGAAACAAGCAGCATGATAAAATTGAACAGAAACCAGGCCAAAAGGAGGAAGTAAAAGAATTAAATAAAGAAATACAGATGCCTGACCAGTCCAGTAAAAAGGAAAAAGAAGAAAATAAAAGAGAAGCGCTAGAATTAAAGAAGACTGTCAAGGTGGAGGGATCCTCTTTTGATTTCACACAGGCATTATCCCAAGTAAAAATATTTGTTCCACTACTTGAGATGATGAAAATTAAAGAATATAGGGATATTGCTATTCAATTGATAACGAATGGAGAACATGTGAATGCTGAAAATAAAATAACTGTTAAAGCAGTCAATAGGCAGGAGAAAATAAATAATTCTGAAGTCTGCTTGAGTGATATATTATCAATTCCTCCTCAAGTTGATCCCTTCTTTACTACGTTGCTTATTAATAATAAATTGTTGAGGAATTGCATGATAGATTCTGGTGCTGCTATAAATATTATGCTAGTAGGAGTAATGAAACAACTTGGCATGTGGGTTGATACATGTGAGGGGAAGTGCTATGCAATGGATAACAGACATGTACCTATGGTAGGCATTATCAGAGGTGTTGAAGTCAAATTAGCTACTTATCCACAAGTGGCTTATAATATAGATATAACAGTGATTGATACTCCTCCTTAGTTTGGGATGCTTTTGTCAAGGCAATGGACAGCAGCTGTTGGTGGAAATGTTCAGTTTGATTTATCTTATGCTACTATTCCAGTGAATGGACAGGATGTCAAATTATATAGAGAACCAAGAATGCATCAACTTGTTGACTGTGTACCTCAAGATTAGATTAATTGTTTTTGTGATGTTGATCTTGGAAGTTTTAAAATTGAACCAGCTCAACCAGAATTAACCAATAGTGATCCAATTGAAAAGCATGTGGCACAAAGCTGCAATGAAGTATGGAAGATGTATTTTGATGGAGCATGCAGCCAAGAAGGTAATGGCGTTGGGATTGTTTTTGTTTCCCCTAAAGGTACTACTTTTAAATATTCTTTCTTGTTGGCATTTGAATGTACAAACAATGTGGCAGAGTATGAAGCTTTATTGACAGGCTTGAACATAGCTGTGAAACACAAGATTAAGTTGTTAACTGTTTTTGGTGATTCTGAGTTGGTTGTTTCATAAATTAAATCCAAATATGCAGCAAAGCACAAAATATTAAAACAATATAGGAATGATGTATGGGATACGATTGAATTATTTGATGCCTTCTCAATTGAGTGGATCGACAGGTCAAAGAATATAATGGCTGATTTCTTAGCAAATGTGGCACTCAAAAGAGATGATATTACATTGGCTGGGGTATCACAGATTGAGTTTAAAACAAGGCCTGCTATTCCTGATAATATTTATAACTGGCAAGTTTTTAATGATGATACTGACCTTTTGAAATTCCTCAATTGTATAGACCAGTATGAGACACAGGAAATTGATTTTAATGCTTTTGTTGAAGAAGTGGATGGGAAGAAAACTGTGTTTGGCAAAGAGATATTGCAGCTCAAAACAAATCAATTACCCAAGGGTCTGGTGGCATTGGAGAGGTTGTATGATGGAAATGATAGATCTCTAATGAAACAAATGCCAGTCAGAAGAGAAGATATTGAAGAAGTCAACTTGGGGACTGAGATAGCACCAAGAAGGGTATACATTGGAAAGAAGATCAGCCCTACGATTAGAAGAATGTTGATTGAGTTGTTGAGAAAATACAAGCATGTTTTTGCTTGGTATTATGAAGATCTGAAAGCATATAGGGAAGATTTATTTCAGCATGAAATACCACTGAAGCCAGATGCCAAGCCTTTCAGACAAAAGTAGAGACCTATAAATCCAACACTGGAGCCTAAAATGCAAGAGGAATTGATAAAGCTTAGGGATGGAGGAATTATCAAACCAATCATACATTCAACGTGGGTTTCAAATCTGGTTCCTGTGAGAAAAAAGAATGGTGATATCAGATTATGTGTGGACTCCAGGAATTTAAATATGGCATCTCTCAAAGATAATTATCCTTTACCCAATATGGAGGCCATATTACATAAGGTGACAGGGTGTGAGCTATTGTCCATGATGGATGGGTTCTCTGGGTACAATCAGGTTAAAGTCACGGAAACTGAGCAATACAAGACAGCATTCACAACTCCTTGGGGAACATATGTATACATAAGAATGCCATTTGGTCTCACTAACGCTGGAGCGACCTTCCAAAGAGCTATGGATGTAGCATTTGTTGATTTGATTAATGCTATCATGGTGGTGTATCAAGATGACTTGACTACTTATTCGAAGAAGGCTGAAGATCGTGTGCAACATCTTGAAAAGGTATTTATTAAAGCTCTTGAATATGGTATTAGTTTAAATCCAAAGAAGTGTCATTTTGCAGTCACAGAGGGTAAGCTCTTGGGGCATATTGTTTCAAAAGAGGGAATTAGAATAGATCCTGAGAGGGTTGAAGCTATTGATAAAATTCCTATTCCCAAAACTGTCAAAGCAATACAATCTTTCTTTGGTCAAATTAATTTTGTCAGAAGATTTGTTTCTAATTTTGCTAAGATCATTAAGCCCGTATCCAAAATGTTAAAGAAAGGACAAAAAATGGACTGGACTGCTGAGGCTTTAGATGATTTTATGTCTATCAAAAGGGCTATCAAAGAGGCTCTCGTTCTAAAGTCTCTAGATTTTACAAAGCCTTTTCAGATTTTTTCATTTGCATCAATGCATACTATTGTTGTTGTTATGTTACAAAAGAATAATGATGGTCATGAACAGCTTGTGTCCTTCTTTAGTAAATCATTACAGGGGTCTGAATTGAAGTATGACATAATGAAAAAATAGGCTTTTGCATTGGTAAAGGCCACAAAAGCATTCAGACCATATCTTGTTGGAGCAAAGGTGATTGCTTATGTCCCTCATGTTGCTGTCAAGGATATTTTGACACAATCTGAAGTTACAAGGAAAAGATGCAGATGGATCAATAGGATTCAAGAATTTGACATGGAGATACAGATCACTAAGTTGGTAAGAGGCCAAGGCTTGGCTAGACTGATGACAGAAACCAATATTGAGGCAAATCAGATTTGCAACGTTGAAGAAGAAGTTGCAATTGCAAGCATTGAACACACTCCTTGGTATACTGATGTTATGCATTATCTTAAATATATGAAGTGTCCAGATGGATTGAGTGACAGCCAAAAAAGAACTTTGAAGTTGCAGGCATCAAAGTATGTCTTCATGGATGGAGATCTGTTTTGGAAAAACAGAGATGGCATATTGTTATTATGTCTAGATGAATCACAGGCCAAACATGTTTTGAAGGAAATGCATGAAGGAGTTTGTGGAGGTCATTATTCAGCAAAGAAAACTGCACACAAGATCCTCAGGGCAGGGTATTTTTGGCCAAAGGTTTTTAATGACTCCTTTACACATGTGAGAAAATGTGAGGCTTGCCAAAAGTTTTCTGGAAGATTGAAATATCAGGGTGCTTTGCCACTTTGACCTTTGTAGGCTGATGCCCCTTTTCATCAATGGGGAATTGATTTCATTGGAGAGATACAAGAGAAGTAAAGTGGAGGACATAGATGGATACTGGTTGCCACTGATTATTTTACAAAGTGGGTGGAGGCGATCCCAACCAAGCAGGCTACAAGTAAAGTTGTAACTAATTTCTTGATGGACAACATTATCACCAGATTTGGTACACCATTAAGGTTAATCATAGATAATGGGATGTGCTTCAGGTCAGATGAATTCAAAATCTTTTGTGATAGGTATGGCATTACTATTTCTTATGCAGCTCCTTATCATCCACAAGCCAATGGTCAGGCATAGTCCAGTAATAAGAGTCTTTTGAAGATTATAAAGAGGATGTTGGAATAGAATAAGAAGGCTTGGGATTCAAAGTTAAAGCTGGTTGTGTGGGCTAATAGGGTCACTGTGAAAAGGGCAATTGGAAAATCTCCATTTGAATTAGTGTATGGAGCACAGGCTAGGTTGCCTCTGCAGAATTTGTTACCACTCTACAAGTTTGTCTTGCAAGAAGATTTGGAAGTTCTTGAACCCATGGAAGACAAAATGGAGCAACTTGTTGAACTGGATGAATTAAGGAGAGAGGCCCAAAGTCAAAACGTGAAGCTACAAGCACAGATGAAGTATTTGTTTGACAAGAAGGCAAAGAACAGAAAATTTGAAGAAAATGATTTGGTGTTGATGTGGAATGCAAGGTGTCAGGAGAAAGGAAAACATGGCAAATTTGAAGTTCTTTGGCTGGGACCTTTTGTTGTTGTTGGAAAGAAGGGTGAAGACCCATATTTTCTGCAGAACATGGCTGGTGAAGATCAGGAATTGCCTGTTCATGGGCAATTCTTGAAGCTTTTCTTTTCTTGAGCAATACAGAGGAGTAAGGGTTGCCAGTGCATGGACAACTCTTGTTTATCCTCTTAAAAATTATTTTCCATGCATAGTAGTTTTAGGTTTTCATCCACCTCCATTCCACTCTCATTTTCCATTCACCTCCATCTTGCATTCACTTTGCATTCACTCCAACTTTGCATTCACTCCAACTTCACATTCACTTCCATTACCATTCATTCCATTGTTGCTTGCTGGTTTATCATTTTGTGTCTGGTCTGCTCACCTGGGATTCTAGATCCTTGCAATGATCAGACTATCATTCATCCCCAGATGGAGCCACTGTTGGGACTATAAAAATATGATGTTTTTACATATGTTTTCACTCATAAATTTCTAGATTTGGTCCTACCGTATGCATTTTTCACCCATTTTTGCCATATTTGTCCCATTGTATCCATTGGGTCATGCATATTTTATATTCTGGTTCATATCGGCATAGGTCTCCCATTGTCGCCCCGACCCACTGCACTTTTCTACTAATATCTTCTATTTTAGGTGTTTCGGCGTGACGGCATTTGGGTCTCTCCAATCTTTTTTTTTTGCTGGCAAACGTCTGTTGCCTATTAGCAAGACGTTTATGTTATTTCGGCGACTGTGGTGGCTTCTATCAGCATTGGTCTTGGCAGTCGGGCTAGCGTCTTCCCGAATTCTGGATGTCTGAGCGACAGGTGCACTATGGGTCTCTTCGGCATATGTTATGGCTTTCGGGGTGGTGTCTTACCAAATATCACTTGTTTCCCCGACTTTGCATTTTGGTGGTTCATCGGTATAAGTTAAGTGCCTTCGGTATAGTGTCACGGCGAGGTGAGTTTGTCTCATCAATGGTGCAAAAGGTTTTCTACCAAATGATTTTCGGCAAGAGTCTTTTTTTGTCTCAGCGAGGATGAATATGACAATGATGTTGTGCGGTGTAACCTTTTTCGATGAGTGGTCTTAGCGAATACAATATGTCTCGCCAACTTCACATGTGGGTTTCTTTTCGGCGTGGCTATGGGTTATCGGTATCATGTCTTGGCGAGCTCAACATGTTATACCGACTGGCGCATATGGAGGTGTTTCTATCAAGCTAATGGTTTTCGACACAAAGTCTCAGTGAGTGACCTCCGGTCTCGCTGATGGAAAACATGTAGATCCTTGTTGGCATAGGTGTTGCCTTGTCTCGGCGACACAGGGATAGTTGAAGACCTTCAGTGAAGCATTGGATAGTCTACAAGACGTCTTGCCGAAGATTGAAAGTTATGGCGACATTCATAGTGGGCACTCGTCAGCAGGAAAATATTTAAGTCACGGCGACATTCAGAGTGGATAAGGATTTTCGGTAAGGCAATGTGGAGTCTGCGAGAGGTCTTCCCGATATCTTAGAGCTACAGCGATACACAAAGGGAACTGGGGGATACTTCTTGGCTTTGGTGTGACCAACGGAATATTATAGCGACATACAGAAGGTGACATTGCATATTGGTAAAACATAATGTTATCTACGGGACATCTCCCCGACTTGGATAATTCACAGCGAAAGCGAAATACAAGGGCGAAGGGATTAACGAGTGAATTTCCTTCGGCATAGCTGTTGCGTTGTCTCGTCAACTATCTCACTGGTGAATAACAGAAATACAATTCCTGTGGCCGACATGTGAATTCATATAACCATTGCAGGGCGACATATTTTGGGCCCGAATTTTGTGTTGGGCCGACATGAGTTCTCATTTTTATATTTTCTTCAAATGCTTGTGTATAAATAAGCATTCTTGCAATTGTAATAAGGAGAGCTATTTTAGTTATTAGATATATAATAGGCATTTTCTAATGGATACAGTAATATAGATTCATCAAATCAGAGACTAAGTTGCATGTTTTCAAAGTGGAGGTATTTATGAAAATCAATTGATGTTGCTGCACATTTTTGGTCTCAATTATCTATTAAATTTGATGAAAGTATGGCTAAGTTGTCTCCAAGATGGACTCTTTCTGGTTGTTTAAATTGATATGACAAGTTTGTATTCGATTTATCAGTGCACATTTGTTGTACTTGTGTGATTGATTGATTGGTTCTTTCAAGTAAAGACTAAATCCTTTTAGTTAATCACAGTAATTAGAGAGATTCAATTGGATTATTCAAGTAGAGCTTAGTAGGCACAGTTTTGCATGTTTATACAAGTTGTAAACAGAATATATGCCAGATAATTTGAGTTTTCTCCAGAAAGTGTTGCTCATTTGATTTCATTTGACTCCGCATACCCAATAAGGCACTGGTCTCTGCATTTTATCATTTTGAATTCATTCATTCTCTTTACATCTTTTAAAATTGAGCATTTTAGAATCTAGACTAGAGTTTTGTTACCATTTTCAAGTTGAATTATAATTGTTCACTCCCATCTGCCATTGTGAACAAGTTGTTATAAGAAGATTGATTACAAGTTAAGTCTGCATTATTCAGAGAGGTACACTCACCCAGGTTTTGCAACACCTAAAGAGTAGAAGGTTGAATTCTTCCAACCTTGTCTGTTACCCTGAAGCGTATCAAGAGATTGGCAGCCTCTTCAGGCATTCGGCCTTCATTTTTGAGAGATAACAAATTGGCAACTCCGCTGGGGAATACATTCAGAATCAAAGCCTTAATCATAGAGTCAGGAACTTTGTACAGACTCCACTGGGAATAAGAATCATTAAGTATTTTCTCATTTTTTGATAAAAGTGAGTGGCGACTCTGACAGAAATTTTTCAGCTATTCATCATGAATGGAAGAAGATCTCAGTATAGGGGAGGTCATACTGGAGCTCCTGCTGGCAGCAGTAAGTGGACACATAAAGATGACAGAGCTAATAAAGGAAAGAGGATCAATGAGGACATGTGCATAACTGATAAAGGAAAAGCACCAAGAGCACATTGTGAAACATATAATTGCTATGATACATGGAGAGATGATTCAAGTGCAAAGCCTTGTACCCCAAAAGATCAAAGAAATCCTTTCCCTTCTCTCGATCCTCAGAAACAGGTTGTGTTTGAAGCTAGAAAGAGGCAGGAATATGATCTAGAAATGTAGGGTGATCAGAATGAACCTATTGATCATGCATCTCCTCAAGAAGATTATGAATCTTTGAGTTTTGAAGAAATCAAGGCGTTGTTTGAATCCCAAGAAAAGGAAAGAAAAGAACAGGAAAAGGCTCAGATGATACAAGCAATAAAAGAATCAAAATTGCAGAAAGCACAAGTTACTGATTGCCCCCCAAATTATGTACCACCTCATAAGCAGGGTAGTCATGGTGCAGGGCCATCTAATCAATCGAATGCTCAGAACCATCAGACTAGGAATCACTACAGGCAGCCAAGTCAGTCGCCTCATATTCCCACACAGCATACAAATGTGCATCCGCCTCCTAGTCAACATCACACCCCTCAGCATAATGCACAATACAATAATCCTATGCATCAGTATCAATATCCACGTATCCCTCCCCCTCACCAATATGCAACAATGATCAGGCAGTTTGATTTGGCAGGGTTCAATCCATGCCCTTACCCTATGGATAGGAGCTAGAGAGGTTTGATTCCCAAGTTTATAGGAAGCAATGTAGTCACTGTTGAAGAACATCTAAGGAATTTCAATATGTCCATTCAAGATATAGGTATGCCACATGAAGATTTGCACACGAGGCTGTTTATGATGTCACCTATTGAAGATGCTAGGGATTGGTTTAACAGCTTTCCAACGTATTCAATTAATTCTCTCCAAGCATTTCAAGATAAATTCTTAGAGCAATATGGGAATCAAAATGCCCCAGATGCAGCTCTTCATGAATTGGTGAGGATTCAGAAAAATCAGAATGATTCAATTTATGATTTCAACTAAAAATTCAACAAGTTGCATACTAAAGTACCTCCTGGATCAAGGTTGTCAGACTCTGCTACATTAAGTATTTATTTGAGTGCATTTGATCCTAAGATAGGGTATGAACTGAGAAGTAGATCCCCAAGAGATTTGGCTGAAGCACAGAAAATTGCATTGACAATTGAAAATAACAAGAAGGCTGTTGGTATAACTAATAAAAGAGACAACTCGAGGCCTCCTCAGCAAAATAATTATCAGTACAGACAAGAGAATACATATAGAAATGAGAATAGAAATGAAAGGCCAAGGTTGCATGATATGCCTTACAATACAGACTGGAAAGATGGGAAACCTGTGACAGCCAAGCCAAGAAGTAAAGAGACTCCTGATCCGTTGAGCAAAAAGGGAACTTACATGGTGAGTAATAATTATTTCTGTGAAGTTTGTAATCAGCCACATTCTCCAAACTACTATGTTGTAGCTCAAAAGATGCAAGAAGAGAGAATGTTGATGGAGAATAATGAAGATCACAAAATTTATTTGACTTCAGATACCTTTTATCATGCTGAGGAAGGATATTCATCTTTAGAGGATGAAGGCTATGAGTATGATGTTTCTAATCAGAAGTATAATGTCCATATGGCTGAACAACATATCTTTTATGATTCTGATGAAGACTACACAAAGCCACGTCTTGTTGAAATGCCTGTTCAATGCAATGTAAGGAGACTCACTAAAGATGAAACGGAGAAAATAACTGTTGCAGCAGTTGAGGATGCAAGGAGTAAATATTGGTTGAGAAACAGAAAAGTGAATGAGCTAGATGGAGTTCCTGGGAGAATTTTTGTAAAAGATCAAAAGGAAACACAGGAAATTGTAAAAAAGTCAGAGAACAAGCAGCATGATAAAATTGAAAAGAATCCTGTCCAAAAGCAGAAAGTTGCAGAATTACACAAGGAAATGCAAAAGTCTAATCGGCCTAGTAAAAAAGAAAAAGAAGAAACCAAAGGTGAAGTGCCAGACTTGAAGAAGATTGTTAAGATGGAATGCTCCTCTTTTGACTTCACATAGGCGTTATCCCAGGTAAAAATGTCTGTTCCACTACTTGAATTGATGAAAATTAAGGAGTACAGAGATAATGTTGTTCAATTGATTACAAATGGGAATGAAAAGCATATGAATTCTGAAGTAGTCAATAGGCAGGAAAAGATAAATAATTCAGAAGTCTGTTTAGGAGATGTTTTAACAACATCCCCACAAGTGGATCCATTCTTCACCACATTGCTTATAAATAATAAATTGTTGAGGAACTGCATGATAGATTCTGGCGCTACTATAAATATTATGTCAGTAGGTGTTATGAAGCAGCTGGGCTTATGTGTTGATACATATGAAGGGAAGTGTTATGCAATGGATAACAGACCTATACCTGTGATTGGCATTATAAAGGGTGTTGAAGTCAAACTGGCTACTTATCCACAAGTGGCTTACAATATGGACATAACAGTCATTGATACTCCTCCTCAGTTTGGGATGCTTTTGTCAAGACAATGGACAACAGCTGTTGGTGGAAATGTTTAGTTTGATCTGTCTTATGCTACAATACCAGTGAATGGTCAGGAAGTCAAATTGTATAGAGAGCCAAGAATGAACTATCTTGTTGACTGTGTGCCTCAAGATCAGATTAACTTTTTTTGTGATGTTGATCTTGGAAGTTTTAAAATTGAACCAGCTCAAACAGAATTGACCAATAGTGATCCGATAGAAAAACATGTGGCACAAAGCTGCAATGAAGTCTGGAAGATGTATTTTGATGGAGCATGCAGCCAGGAAGGTAATGGCACTGGGATTGTATTTTTTTCCCCTAAAGGTACTACTTTTAAATATTCATTCCTATTAGCATTTGAATGTACAAAAAATGTGGCAGAGTATGAAGCTTTATTGACTGGTTTGAACATAGCCGTGAAACACAAGATTAAGTTGTTAACTATTTTTGGTGATTCTAAGTTGGTTGTTTCACAAATTAAATCCAAATATGTAGAAAAGTACAAAAGATTAAAACAATATAGGAATGTTGTATGGGATACAATTGAATTGTTTGATGCCTTCTTAATTGAGTGGATTGACAGGTCAAAGAATATAATGGCTGATTTCTTAGCAAATGTGGCGCTCAAAAGAGATGATATCACATTGGCTGGAGTATCACAGATTGAGTTCAAGATGAGGCCTACTGTTCCTAATAACATTTATAGTTGGCAGGTCTTCAATGATGATACTGAACTTTTGAAATTTCTCAATTGTATAGATCAGTATGAGACCCAGGAAATCAACTTCAATGCTTTCGTTGAAGAAGTGGATGGGAAGCAAACTGTGTTTGGAAAGGAGATATTGTAGCTCAAAAGAAATAAATTACCCAAGGGTCTAGTGGCATTGGAGAGGCTGTATGATGGAAATGATAGATCTCTAATGAAACAAACACTAGTTAGAAGAGAAGATATTGAAGAAGTCAACTTAGGGAGTGAGATAGCACCAAGAAAGGTATACATTGGAAAGAAGATCAGCCCTACAATTAGAAGAATGCTAATAGAGTTGCTGAGAAAATACAAGCATGTTTTTGCTTGGTCTTATGAAGATTTGAAAGCATACAGGGAAGATTTATTTCCACATGAAATACCACTGAAGCCAGACGCCAAGCCTTTCAGACAAAAGCAAAGACCTATAAATCCAACACTGGAGCCTAAAATTCAAGAGGAATTGATAAAGCTCAGGGATGGAGGAATTATGAAACCAATCAGACATTCAACATGGGTTTCAAATTTGGTTTCAGTGAGAAAGAAGAATGGTGATATTAGATTATGTGTGGACTTCAAGAATTTAAATATGGCATCTCTCAAAGATAATTATCCTTTACCCAATATGGAGGCCATATTACATAAGGTGACAAGGTGTGAATTGCTATCCATGATGGATGGATTTTCTGGATACAATTAGGTTAATGTCAAGGAATTTGAGCAATACAAGACAACATTCACAACTCCTTGGGGAACATATGTATACATAAGAATGCCATTTGGTCTCACTAATGCTGGAGCAACTTTTCAATGGGCTATGGATGTAGCATTCGCTGATTTGATTAATGCTATCATGGTGGTGTATCAAGATGACTTGACTACTTATTTGAAGAAGGCTGAAGATAATGTGCAACATCTTGAAAAGGTATTTATTAAAGCTCTTGAATATGGTATTAGTTTAAATCCAAATAAATGTCATTTTGCAGTCACAGAGGGTAAGCTCCTGGGGCGCATTGTTTCAAAAGAGGGAATTAGAATAGATCCTGAGAGGGTTGAAGCTATTGATAAAATTCCTATTCCCAAAACTGTCAAGGCAATACAATCATTCTTTGGACAAATTAATTTTGTTAGGCAATTTGTTTCTAATTTTGCCGAGATCATTAAGCCCATATCTAAAATGTTGAAGAAAGGACAAAAATGGACTGGACTGCTGAGGCTTTAGATGCTTTTATGTCTATCAAAAGGGCTATCAAAGAGGCTCCCGTTCTAAAGTCTCCAGATTTTACAAAGCCTTTTCAGATTTTTTCATTTGCCTCAATGCAAACTATTGCTGCTGTTATGTTACAAAAGAATGGGGATGGTTATGAACAACCTGTGTCTTTCTTTAGTAAGTCTTTATAATGGTCTGAGCTGAAATATGATATAATGGAAAAGCAAGCTTTTGCATTGGTAAAGGCCACAAAAGCATTTAGACCATATCTTGTTGGAGCAAGGGTAATTGCTTATGTCCCTCATGCTGCTGTCAAAGATATTTTAACACAATATGAAGTTATAGGGAAAAGATGCAGGTGGATCAACATGATTCAAGAATTTGACATGGAAATACAGATTACTAAGCTAGTAAGAGGTCAGGGCTTGGCTAGGCTAATGACAAAAACTTATATTGATGCAAATCAGATCTGCAATGTTGAGGAAGGGACTGCAATTGCAAGCATTGAACACACTTCTTGGTATACTAATGCTATGCATTATCTTAAATATATGAAGTGTCTAGATGGATTGAGTGACAGCCAGAGGAGAACTTTGAAGTTGCAGGCATCCAAATATGTTTTTATGGATGGTGATCTGTTTTGGAAAAACAGGTATGTCATATTGTTGTTATGTTTGGACAAGTCACAGGACAAACATGTTTTGAAGGAAATGCATGAAGGAGTTTGTGGAGGTCATTATTTAGCAAAGATAACTGTACACAAGATTCTCAGGGTAGGGTATTTTTGGCCAAAGGTTTTTAATGACTCCTTTACACATGTGAGAAAATGTGAGGCTTGCCAAAAGTTTTCTGGAAGATTGAAATATCAGGGTGCTTTGCCACTTCGACCTTTGCAGGCTGATGCCCCTTTTCATCAATGGGGAATTGATTTCATTGGAGAGATACAAGAGAATTCAAGTGGAGGAAATAGATGGATACTAGTTGCCACTGATTATTTTACAAAGTGGGTGGAGGCAATCCCAACCAAGCAGGCTACAAGTAAAGTTGTAACAAATTTCTTAATGGACAACATTATCACCAGATTTGGTACACCATTGAGGATAATCACAGACGATGGGATGTGCTTCAGGTCAAATGAATTCAAAAGCTTTTGTGATAGGTATGGCATTACTATTTCTTATGCAGCTCCTTATCATCCACAAGCCAATGGTCAGGCAAAGTCCAGCAATAAGAGCCTTTTGAAGATTATAAAGAGGATGTTGGGATAGAATAAGAAGGCTTGGGATTCAAAGTTAAAACTGGCTGTGTGGGCTGATAGGGTCACTGTGAAAAAGGCAATTGGAAAGTCTCCATTTGAATTAGTGTATGGAGCACAAGCCAGGATGCCTTTGTAGAATTTGTTGCCAGTCTACAAGTTTGTCTTACTGGAAGATGTGGAAGTTCCCGAGCCCATGGAAGACATAATGGAGCAACTTGCTGAACTGGATGAAGTAAGGAGAGAGGCCCAAAGTCAAAACATAAAGTTACAGGCACAGATGAAGTATCTATTTGACAAGAAGGCAAAGAATAGAAAATTTGAAGAAAATGATTTGGTGTTGATGTTGAATGCAAGGTGTCAGGAGAAAGGCAAGCATGGTAAATTTGAAGCTCTTTGGCTGGGACCTTTTGTTGTTGTTGGAAAGAAGGGTGAAGACTCATTATCTACAGAACATGGCTGGTGAAGACCAGGAATTGCCTGTTCATCGAAAATTCTTGAAGCTTTTCTTCTCTTGAGCAACACAGAGGATTAAGGGTTGCCAGTGCATGGACAACTCTTGTGTATCCTTTTTAAAATTATTTTCCATGCATAGTAGTCTAGGATTCTATCATTTTCCATTCACCTCCATCTTGCATTCACTTTTCATTCACTTCCACTTTTCATTCATTTTCATTACCACTCTTTCCATTGCTGCTCACTAGTTTTTCATTTTGTGTCTAGTCTGCTCACCCAGGATTCTGGATCCTTGCAATGATCTGACTATCATTCAACCCCGGACGAAGCCACTATTGGAATTGTAAAAATATGATGTTTTTACATATGTTTTCGCTCATAAATTTCCAGATTTGGTTCTACCGTATGCATTTTTCACCCATTTTTGCCATATTGTCCCATTAAATCCGTTGGGTCATGCATATTTTACATTCTGGTTCATATCGGCATAGGTCTCCCATTGTCTCCCCGACCCACTACGTTTTTCTACTAATATCTTCTGTTTCAGGTGTTTCGGCGTGATGACATTTGGGTCTCTTCTATCTGTTTTTCTGCTGGCAAATGTATATTGCCTATCGGCAAGACGTTTATGTAGTTTTTGCGATCGTGGTGGCTTCTATCGACATTGGTCTTGGCGGTCGGGCTAGCATCTTTCCAAATTTTGGATGTCTCGGCGACAGGTGCACTGTGGGTCCCTTCGGCGTATGTTAATGGTTTCAGCATTATGTCTCTAGCGAATTTTTCCTATCTTGCCGAATAGTGGTGGAAAGATATAACATATTGGTGTAGGTCTGATCCTCGGTGGAAGCTCTCAGTGATTTTGTCTTGTCTTGACGACTGGGGAAATGAAATACAGTATCAGCATGAGTTAATGTTTTCGAGGGGATGTCATGGCAATATCCATATGTCTCACCGATGGAATACAATGGGTTTCCCTCAAGTGGCTTTCAGTATAAGGTTAAGGCTTTCGGCCTATGGTCTTAGCGAAGTGAGTTTGTCTCACTGACGGTGCAAAGGTTTCCTACCAAATGACTTTCGGCTAGAGTCCTCTTATGACCTAGCAAAGATAATTTTAACAAGGGATTCTTTGGCATGAGTTGGGGCAATTGTCGTAAGGTCTCGGTGAGTGACCTTCAGTCTCACCGATGGAGGGCGATGAAGGATTTTATCGGCAGGAGTATGAATTTTTCTCGGTAACTCAGAGTGCACAGGGCCATGCGGTATAACAAAGTGAAGTCTATGTGAGGTCTCCCTGACATATGGAGGCTACAACGACATGTATGTGTGGTGTGGCTTCGTCGGCAAGAAAATCCTGAAGTCACAGCGACATTTAGAATGTATGAAGTTCTTCGATGAGGCAGGGCCTAGTCTATGAGATGTCTTTCCGAAACCATGTGGTGACAGCGATGATGATTAAATGAAATGTGCACGTCGGTGTGAGATTCTCTAATGTCTCGGTGACAGGTTTAACCACAGGATCATTGGTGCAATGTATTTGAAGTCTGTATGACGTCTCCCCGAGAGTGATAGGTCACAACGAATGCGAGTGCGAAATACAAGCGCACGGGATGAAAACAAATGAATTGCCTTCGGCAGGATGATGCGCTGTGTCTTGCCGACTATACACTAGTGATATATAGAATTTCAAAATGCAAGGGCGACATGTTTTTGCTTGGATAACGTTAATTTCTAGTTCGATTGGAGCCCGATTTCTGTGCTAGGCCGACATGTTCTCAATTTGATATTTTCTTCAAATGCTTGTGTATAAATAAGCATTCTTGTAATTGTAATTGGGGGGAGCTATTAGTTATTCGATATACAGTAGGCATTTTCTGATGGATAGAGTAATATAGATTCATCAGATTAGAGACTAAGTTGCATGTTTTCAAAGTGGAGGTATTTATGAAAGTCAATTGATGTTGCTGCACATTTTTGGTCTCAATTATCTATTGAATTTGATGAAAGTATGGCTAAGCTGTCTCGAAGATGGACTCTTTCTGGTTGTTTAAATTGATATGACAAGTTTGTATTCAATTTATCAGTGCACATTTGCTGTACTTGTGTGATTGATTGACTGGTTCTTTCAAGTAGAGACTAAATCCTTTTAGTTAATCACAGTAATCAGAGAGATTCAATTGGATTATTCAAGTAGAGCTTAGTAGTCACAGTTTTGCATGTTTATACAAGTTGTAAACAGAATATATTCCAGATAATTTGAGTTTTCTCTAGAAAGTGTTGCTCATTTGATTTCATTTGACTCCACATACCCAATAAGGCACTGGTCTCTGCATTTTATCATTTTTGAATTCATTCATTCTCTTTACATCTTTTAAAATTGAGCATTTTAGAATCTAGACTAGAGTATTGTTACCATTTTCAAGTTGAATTATAATTGTTCACTCCCATCTGCCATTGTGAACAAGTTGTTATAAGAAGATTGATTACAAGTCAAGTCTGCATTATTCAGAGAGGTACACCCACCCAGGTTTTGCAGCACCTAAAGAGTAGAAGGTTGAATTCTTCCAACCTTGTTTGTTACCCTGAAGTGTATCAAGAGATTGGTAGCCTCTTGAGGCATCTTGCCTATGTTTTTTAGAGCTAACACAACCTTTGAAGGAACAATGTATTTAATGAGGGGCAACCAAACACATTAACATGACAAATCATCTTTGTAGGATCAAGCAAAGTAGATTGTACAGTCTCAAGAATTGCGAAAGAATCACATGAACTATGTTAAACTTTATTGTTGGGTAACTGTTATTTACTTTAAAATCCTATATTTATTATCAAACTTTCCACTGGAAGGTAACTTTTGAAATTTTTACCTTTTTCATCACTGATGCAATTACAATTGATGTTGAAGTCACATGGTTTTGGATAGAATGTTGTCTAGGATAATCAAGGAGATAGTGGAGTTTGTAACCTTGGGAGCCATGGCCACTAATGATTAAAAATGACTTTTCTTCTTGAAGGATTATTATAAGAGAAACCCTTGACCTAGAAAACGGGTTTTAAATCAAATGAAAATTAAAAACCCAAAATGCTATTTTCTGGAATAAAAAATCCTTGAAAGATTTTATCTTCAACAAATGGGTTTTGAATAAAACCCAGGTCAACCATGAACAAAACAAGTGAAGCCAAGCCATAGTTGGAGAATACACATAAATGAAATCGCTCCTTGATGTTTCTTTTAATCTCCAGAATTTTACAAAAGTGAAGAATAAATTATAGGAGGAAAGTAAGAAGAAGATGCAGGTGTTTGAAATTTATTTTCCTTTCAAGAAATAATGCTATACACAGAAAGAAAGAATGCAAAGTTCACTTTCACTTCTGAATACAAGAAAGACTTACCAATTAGTTTTCTTGTTTTGTTCTTCAAAAAACTTTCCACTATTATACTTTCTTAGGGCTCTAGAAGAGGTATACATGGCGGCCATATTAAGAAAGAGAAACAAAAAATGAATCAAGCAAGAGAAAATGTATTAGAAAAATGCAAAAGGCCATGGCCTATAAGCTTCAAAAGCTTTTCAAAAATGGAAGAAAAGTCTTTGATTTGATCAAAATCAGGTTTACCTCTTTTAAATCTCCAGAATCTGCAAGAAGAAACACAAAAGGAAATTTTTTCAAGCATCAAGGCTTGAGCTGGGATTCCATGGTGGCAGCGCTTTAAAAACAACAAAATAAGTAAATAAAAATGGCTCTAGATAGCCAAGATTTTGCCATTAAAACTTTAGAAACCCTAGCTTGGCGGTAGACTATTCTTCTTCCTGAAGCTTCAAATTAGAATGTAGAAAATGTTCTTTCTTTTTGGCCTTTTTTTTAGGGTTTTCCTTTTGGAGATATGTATGCCTTAGGCAATTCATTTTTCCTTATAATATCTTTTGCAATCTTGATGCCACTTCAACTTAAATGCCACCTCAACAATGAATGTACATGCCTTAAGATATCCTTAAGTCCTTGTTTGCATGTCTATCTATTGTAAAGAAAATGGCTTTAAGGTGTAATTATAAACCTTATTAAGTAATTTTGCTATTATTTAATGCAAATAAGGGTGACGTGGCTGAAGAATGAAGATAGTTATCTATTTTTATTACTTTGAGAATTTTTTTTGGTAGGTTATTTGCAGTTTGAAAACATGCAGAGAAAATGTAGGGAGTGATTCATCACTTTGTTGAGAGAATATAGGCCTTTTATTTATATTTAGAGCATTTTTAGAAGTAGTTATGGTTTGATTAAGTGTTGCATGAATTTTTCATCCATTATGAGCTCTTTTTGAAAGAATATAGGTGCTATATTTTAGGATTTTGAAGGTCATCTGACCCACGAAGCTTCTTGGTGCTATTTTTATTTATCTTGTTGAGAATTGAAGGATATAGTTACCTATGTGACTTCATTGTAGGAATTCTTCTTTATGAAACTTTTAGACTTAGTAACTTTGATAGTCCTAAGAGAGATTCTTGCAAAGTTTTGTAACTCACATGGACATGAAATACATTGTAGATGTTGGAAACATTGAATGGAGTTAGTTTTTACTTCCTAATTCTTTTGCTTCATTATGTGCAATTTTTGATTGACTAGATTACTTGTGAAATATTTCCATTTCCTGATAATTGTGTCTCATATTTAGCACCTTTTTAGCAAAGAATGTGTTATTGCAGGTTATAATCAGAGTAAAAAATGTAGGTTACTTTAGTTGTGAAATTTATTTCCTCCTAAAGATTCATGTATCATACCTCTTTATAAATATTTATGTAAACCACATACAAATAGGTTGTGCAAGTTTGTTTTCTTCAAATCATTGTATGTAAGTATACTGAAATATGAATATCTAGTCAAAACACCAGCTAGGTGTCTCACCATTAGGAAGTAGTGTTTACCAGTTTTGTTTTATCATTTTTTTAGTAATCTTTCTCCCTTTTCCCCTCAAGAATCAGTAGTTAGGTGATAACCAATAGGAATTCAACCTTCTCTGGAGGTTTGGTCTCATTCAAGGTATCCAATTCACATCTTGGGATCATTCCCATGTTTCACTAGATTGTTGAATTCTAAATTCAACAGGGTGCAGATTTTAGTGATAATAGATATAATATAATATAATATTATAATATAATAAAATATAATATAATATGTATATATATAATATATATATATAGATATATATAGATATATATATTAGATTTATATGGTAAAATGGAGTTCTCTTCGAGTGGTGGCAATGATGGTGGAGTGATTTCAAATTTGGAGAAGGCATGAAACCTTGGAGTTGCAGTAGGCGTTAATGACAACTAGTTTGCTGATGGTAAGGTGATGTCAGGAAGGTCCTTGGCTGGCAAGTGGTGTGGGTCCCCTATTTTGGAGAATGAGTTCCTTGGTGGGAAGGGAGCCTCTAAGGTTTCTTGTACTTCACATTTTTCATTGTCCTTGTCTAAGTTGGGGAATCTTGGTGCTGAAAAGTCTAGCCTCGATTAGTTTGCTAATGATTTAGGTGCAAGTTTCCAATCTTCTGGCTCAGTTCTTGTTAGTGATAAGATAGGGTGTGGTCTCTTTTTAGATTCAACCCCCAAGTGGTCAAATATTTTTGGAGCGAACCCTAAAGGTAAAAGCTCTTCACCTCTTGTTTCCTTTGTTTCTAACACATTGACAGGTGAATTTTCAATCTCTTTTCCTGACTGTGTTGTTGAGAAAAGTGTCTCGAATGTGGAAATGAATTTGTTGGGTAAATTTTTGGGGCCTCATCCTTATATTGATCTAGTTTTCAAGTTCTCTTTGAATTGTTGGCATCTTAAGGGTCAGGTGGACGTGGTTGTGATGGAAAAAGGTTTCTTCTCCTTTACATTCAACTGTGAAAATGATCTTATCTTGGTCCTAATAGGGGGTCCTTGGTTTATTGGGAAGTCCTATCTGATGCTCAAAAGATGGGAGCTAGGGTTTAATTTGAACTCTTGCTCTTTTTCAGCGACCCTTGTTTGTGTGAGACTTCTAGGTCTCCCTCTAGAATTCTGGGACAAATAAGTTTTTAAGGGGATTGTGAGTACCTTTGGCAACTTACTATCTATTGATCAAATGACAACCTCTAAAAAGTGTCTACTTATGCTTGTTTTTTGTTAATGTTGAATAGTCAACGAATCTTCCTTTAGCTGTAAAGATAAATTCTAAGCTTGGTGTCTGGGAGAAAGTGGTGGATTCCTTTTGCTTGTTTCCATTAAAAAAAAGTGCATCACTTGGCAAAATGTTTTTCCACCGAAGGTGCAGAAGCTGGTGGTTAAATAGTGGAGAGAAAAGGAGTGTGGTCCTGTAGCCGAGTGTGCCTCTACAATTCCAGTGAAGAAGCTTGAGGATGATCTTGAGTAAGTGGTGTCTTTGGTTTTAGATATGAAAAATATGGACTCCATGGGCTTAGGCGAAAATGAGATTGGTGTGTTTCCTGACCTGGTTGTTGATAATATTGTGATTCCTCTTAGGCCTTAGGGGGTTGAGGAGTTGGAAAGTGGGTTGGAAACATCTTTGGTTCCCTCTCTTGAAAAGGAGGAAAAAGTTTTGAACTATGAGGTTGTTGGTATGGTGTCTTCACCTCTACTATCTAAGGATATTGGGGGTTCGAAGTCTTCACATTCTGGTAGTGTTTCTTCTTCTGTTCTTGAGTGTTTGGAGGATTGTTTGAGTAGCAAACCTTCCCAAAAGGAGATTGAAGAAATGGTGGATCCACCATTTATTCTTGTCAAAGGTAGAAATAGAAAGAAATAATCTCCTCCCCCAAGAGTGTCTACTAGAAATAGATAGAGGCCATATTGTGTGTTTGAGTCGAGAGGTAAGGGTCACCCTCCTTCTTAAGCTACAAGGGATAAGGAAAGAAGAATGGATATTACTGATGGTACAGATAGTACTTTATTGGAGATGTGCTCCAAGAGAACCCCTCTCAATTTCTCATGAAGATAATTTCCTGGAATATGTGAGGGTTAAATCACCCTCACAAACATGGTCTCCTTTCTAATTTTGCAAGGGATCATAAACTTGATATTATTTTGATTCAAGAAACTAAAATGGGCCTAAAGAAGTTGACCAAACTAAAAAATAAGCTCTCTAAAGACTGTGGTATGCATTGCTCTGAGGCGGTTGGGGCATCTAGTGGTATTGTTACCTTCTGGAATCCGAAGTTGATTCAGGGATTAGTGGTGTTTGAAAATAGTAATCATGTGACCACTTCTTTCATCAATGTTTGTGATAAGTTCTCTTGGACTCTCTCTAATATTTATGCACCTAATAGTAAGAATGTCAGGAAGAAATTTTTGGAAAATATTCATTTCTTTAAATCTTTCCATCCTATTCCTAATTGGTTGGTGATGGGGGACTTTAATACCCCTTTGCATGATGTTGAGAAAATGGGCGGGTCTCAGATTGTGGATGAGAGTAGGTTTGATCTCATGAACCTTATTAATGATAATTCCCTTCTTGACTTGGATCTTAAAGTATCCTCTTTCAACTAGTCTAACTATCATGTGGGTGAAGCTTTGATTCAAGTAAAGCTTGATCAGGCCCTCATCTCACCTGATTGGCCTGTTTCTTATTCTTTCTCTCTTCCGACCCTCACTAGGCTGGGGTCTGATCATTTTCCTCTCTCCCTTTTAGTGGACCTATTAGGGAGAAGGAAAAAATTTCCTTTTAGATTTAAAAAATGTGGATATAACATCCTGAAATTAAAGGTTTGATTCAAGCTTGGTGGAATATTTAGGTGGATGGCTCAGCCATGTATAGGGTTGCTAAGAAATTGGATAATGTTAAAAAAAATGTTAGGAGATGGAACAGATCATCCTTTGGTCAATTTTTTGTTGAGAAGGAGGCTGTTAGGGAGGAAATTTTCACTCTTTAGCAATCCATTCAGATGTCTGGCTATGATCAAGGTCTTGTTTAGTAGGAGAATGCTCTTTTGTTAAGATTGCATAATATTGTGGCCAAGGAGGAGGAATTTTGGAAACAAAGGTATAGAATCATGTGGCTAGAGAGTGGGGATAGAAATACCAGGTTCTTTCACCTTTCTATGTTGAAGCATCATTCATCCAACTGTATTAATTCTATAATGTTCAATAATCAAGTGTTGGACAAGGATGTGGATCTTTTGTAGGTGACCTCTTCTTTTTTCTCCGTGGATGGTGTGTTGGTCTCTGTGTGTCAAGATGAAATTTTGTAGGACATTCCTCATATAATCTTTGATGATATTAATTGGTAGTTAGTTTGGATCCCTTTGGATGATGATATTAAAAGTGCGGTTTTTTCGCTTAAAGGTAACAAGATGCCTGGTCCTAATAGTTTCTTGATTTTCTTTTTCTAGTATTTTTAGGATATTATGGTGAAGGATCTTGTGGATGCTACTAAATAATTCTTTGGCAGTTGTAATATTTTAAAGGAACCAATTTTTTTTTTTATTGTTTTGGTTCCAAAGAAGTTGAGAGCCTCCTCCTTTGATGAGTTTTTCCCTATTAGCTTGTGCAACTCCATCTATAAGATTTTCTCTAAAGTGCTGGTGGTCAGGATGTAGAAAGTTCTCCCTAAAATTATCTCTATCTAGAAAATCGATTTGTTGCTGGTCGGAAAATCCTTGATTTCATTCTTATGGTTCAAGAGAATATTCTTTCCTTATTTGTCTAGTGTTGTATCTTTTGAGTAGCATTTTGTGCCTAAAGTTGTAAAGGGTTTCAGGTCCCTTCAAAACCTGTTTTTCCCTTATAATCAAAACAAGTGGGTTTTCTTTTGAAGTTGGATCTTCTCAAAGATTATGATAGAGTTGATTTTGGTTTCCTTCTTAATATTTTGAAAGCTTTTGGCTATGGGGAGAAGTTTGTGCTTTTGGTTTCTCAGTTGATCTCACTATGAAGTTTTTTGTTCTCACCAATGGTTTCCCTTCTCCTCTCTTTGGTTATTCAAGGGATTTAAGACAAGGAGATTCCATCTCTCCTTTCCTCTTTATTATAATGTTTGAATCTTTGGGAAGACTTATTCAAAGGTTTATCAACACTAATCAGATGTCGGGGTTGTCTCCTTCATCTCAGAATCATGTTTTCTCCCATCAAAAGTTCATGGATGATACCCTTATTCTTGGGGATTCCTCTATCAAATAAGCTAAAGCTATCAGACTTATCTTGGAAAAATATGAAGTGGCTTCTGGGAAAAAGATTATTTTGGAAAAGAGTATTATATTTTTTCTCAATACTCCTGAGCATAGGTAGCAAAGAATTGCTCAAATTCTACAGTGTCAGATTGGGGAACTGTCAACATCCTATCTGGGCCTTCCACCGTGTTATAATGTTCCTAATTCCTTTTGGCATGGTTTGGTTGATAAGTTTAATTCTAAGTTGGATGGGTGGAAAGGGTCTTTGTTGAGTCAAGCTAGGAAAGTTCAACTGATTAAATCTACCTTCCAAAATCTTCCATTCTATGCTTTTAGTCTTTTTCAAATGTTGTAGAAGTTTGTGGATAAAATTGAGATTATTCAAAAGAATTTCCTTTGGTCTCAAGTTGAAGAGAATAAAATATTACACTTGGTTTCTTGGGATGACGTTTTTCGGCCTAAGACGGTGGGTGGTTTAGGAATTCATTAAATTAAAGAATTCAACATGGCTTTACTTGCTAAGCAATTAAGGAACCTTATTTCTAGTAACAGTGAATGTGCCCATATTATCTCTAGTAAACATCTCTGGGGTGTGGACCATATGAGGGACCTTATTTCTAGTGGCTTCTCCCCCCCTTTTGGGTCTACTCTTTGGAATTTCATTGTTGTCTAGAAATATTGTCTCTAAGGGATTGTGATGGCAATTGGGGAATGGTAGAAGAATTATTTTCTCGGATGACCGTTGGTTTGGGAATAGGCCACTCAAAGATGAGTTGTGGGATCTCCCTTTCATGGATCTTTGTATTCATCGGTTTGAAATATTTTTTGTTGATTATATTGATGGTGCCTCATGTAAAAGGCTGCATGAGTTTATCCTAGGCTTAAAAGTTCTTTTCAAAGCTTTATCTTCTATTCATATCCCCTCTTTTGCTCTAGTTGACAAGAATGTGTGGAAGTTTTATTCAAATGGAAAATTATTTGTTTCTTTAGCCTTTTCTCTTCAAGTCTCTTTTATTGGTCCTATCCCTTTTTGGGCTTCTCTTTGGTTTCCCAAGTTGATCCCTCAGCAGCACCTTTTCTTAGGTTATTCCTCGCCAAATCAATGTGCTTTGCTATATTTATAACTTGCATGAGGCTCTATGGATGCCTAACTGAATAGTCAGTTTTCTCAGAAGAAGTTTTGGGGAGGATTCATGCATCATCTTTTTGACTCTGGCCAGGTATGTGTGGAGGGAGGCTCTGGGCCCATGCCTCCTTTGGAATCCAGTTGGTTTCTTCTTTTTCATTTTGGAAGGAGTTGCACTCAATGGGTGGCCCTTCTTCCAATCTAGCTTTGCTTCCTTCTTTCCTTTTGGGTCCCCTTGTGCCCTTGACCTGTGTGAATCAGCTTTTTGAAATAAAGTAAAAACTTAGGGACTCTCTTTTCCCTTCCCTTCTATTCACATTGATTTCCTTATGATCTACTGGATATCTAAACTTTCTCATCTGGCTGCTCTTTCTTTAGAAATTTTAAATTTTGTGGTTTTTCTCTTGGCATGCCTGCCTTGCAGCGGAATCTCCTTATTAATCTCCCTTCCTTTGAAAAAAAAAAAAGGTAAGGATTCTGCAGGGAGATGTTTCTAGAAAAGCCCTGGAAGGGAAAATAATTACAGACCCAGCTGTGCAATTCGGTCCTACTTGAAAGTTTTTATGGTGGGGGAAGTGCTGGAGGATTCCAAATGGCCTTGAGGTGCCCTTTGCAGAACTAGAAAACCATTCTCTGTGAAAGTTTCAGACCTATCATTGGCTGAAATTGGCTCAGTCTAAAGGTTTTAGGAGGGTTTGGATTGAAGGTGACTCCCTAAATGTTATTAATAACCTAAAAAAGATCACCCACACTTTGTGGATGGTTGAATCTCTCATTTTGGATCTTGTGGAAATCTTGAATTCCTTTGATCAATGTTTCATTTCTCATATCCTAAGATAGGGAAATTGTCTTGCTGATGTCTTTGCTAACATTTGGGTTAATGAATATTTGATATGGGAAGGAAATGACCCCCTCACATTTGAAGCCCTTACAAGTTTAAATCATGATTTGTAAACCTGTTAAGGAGGGGGCTATTGTCATCATTATCTTATATCACATGATCTTTATTATGTGGCAGTTTAAATATTGGTGTGATCTCTATTTTAGCTTTTCCTTGTGTTTTGATGATTTGACTATTGTCCGTAAGGGGCAGATTTCAAGATTAATTATTATCCCCTACCACCTTACCTCTCCCACATGGATTGTGGGTGGCTCTAAGGATTTAATCTTTTTGAGACTTCTTCTAATTCTCTGTACGTATTTCAGGATTTTATGGTTTCTACTTGCAATGATCATGGGTGGTGTTTGGAATAGAACCGAGCCTATCTCCTATGACACCTCGAAGACCAATGCGAAAGTCTAAGAATGGTTGTAGATTGGGGGAGTTACTCCATACATGGAGAGACTCCATGGTCATGATCCTAAAGTGATAGAGGCCTTCGTATAGGGATAACAAAATAAAGTGTTGAAGCTTGGTGAGATTGAGTTTAATATTACTAAAGATCTTATTGCCGAAATCACGAGTCTTTCTACTAAGGGAAGGGAAGTTTATAGAGATAAGAAGGAATCCAATGCAACCATGGAAATTTTATTTAAGGATGATGAAAGGGATAGATTGGAGAAGGTGAAATGTGGGGTTTACCTTCACAGTTTGATCAAGGCAATTTGGGGCAATGTTGTTAAAGAATTTATGAGGTACTTCACGCTTGATGGGAATTTTTCTATTTTATCTATGTATCATTTTGTTCTACTCAACCATTTTAGGCATAAGAAAAATGTTTCCTTTCCTTTTTATCTGCTTGTTTCCCTAGAGTGTGTGGTATTAGAGATCATATACATAACCCCAAAAATCATATTCTCCATTAGGGTCACATTGTCCTTATCTCTGGGTATGCTAAGTCCTACATGGTTCTTGAGCAACCTACGAGGGTCATTGAAGGTCGAAATAAGAAGCCTGATTTGGAATATGATACTAGATGTGATTTGGGGTTTGTTGATGAGGATTATGAGCTTGGGTTAGATTCCTCCATGGAAATCTCTTCGGAGCCTCTTGCTTCATTTGAGGGAAAGAGTAGTAAGAAAGGTAAACTTCCTAAAACCACTAATTTTGAAGATTATGAAATGGGTAGTGATGAGGTGGTAGTTGGTAAGTCCCTAGGTGGAAATAATTTGAAGGGTGATTCCTTGGGTCTAAAGAAAGGCAAGAAAAATGTTGTGGGGAAAAAGGATGGGAAACCATCTCTGTCTAGTTCTAAGAGGAAGCTGGGTTTGAAGGATGAGAGCTCCCAAAAGAAGTATAAGTAGGATGCTAGCCTAAACCAAGATGAAACTAGTATTAGGGTTGATTCTCCCAATGTTGAGCCTCTTCAGGTTACTGATGGTTAGGATAATGTGAAAGGGCAGGATCAAGGTTTGCTAGAGTAGGAGAAGGGGAGGAGTGTGGCAGATGTCATTGAAAGTTCCTTATGCAAGATTAAGGCTCCTATTAATAGCTAGAAAGGGAAGGAGGTTTTGGATAATGGGAATCTCAGTAGTGACTCCCAAGAGGACTGTGAGCATGATAAGGATGTCTTCAATTTCAATAGGGAGGAGTTAGGTAATGTGCTAGGATTAGTGAAAGATGGTGCCTTATCTCTCTTCAGGATTTTGAAGTAGGATTTTCATGAATTGAATCTCACTAATGTAAAGATTTGTGGTCTAGTAAATAAAGATGAGTAGTCCTCTTTAGAGCCTTCAGTACAGACCAAAATCAATCAACTTGTTGACGCGATGAAAATCATTACTAAAGAGATGCTGCAGATGAAATGTGCTTTTGAATAAAGGATTGTGACTCTCAAAGAAAAACTAGATTATGCTTATTAGAAGCTAAATAAGGTTGTGGATGTTAGTAAGTTAGTTATGAGAAATGAAGCTAGGGTTTGCATTTCCTCAATGAGAAATGAGGCAATGGATGGGGGAAGCATCAGGTGGGAAGGATGTTGCTGATGTTGTGATTGATCTTCCTAGTGTTTTGATTAGAGGGGGTAGTGAGAAGGGTCCTTGTACAAGGAACTATAATAAAACTAAGTTGAATGCTGGGATCCTTTCCATGGAGGTCATTGAAGTTATGAATGTGCACTAGAAGATTATTGACAATGATATGGAAGCGGGTGATATCTTGAAGAATCTATAGTCCTATGTTATTTCCAGTCCATCTTTGTGTAGCCGGTTTCGGCTACCGTTGTTGCTCGGCGTTCCAGTTTGCGTTTTGATGTGCAGGGCAATGGCTCAAAGGCCTTAAATTCCCAAAACCTGTTTTACCCTGCATTAAATGATCAAGTGAAATCCTCTCGCTAGCACCGAAAGCGAACCGCATCAAACACATTAACGCATAATCCATAGTAGTCCAAATTATGATTCTCCAAATTGCGAACCTGCAAAACTAAAGCATGGTGTCGGCACAACAAATCCCCGTCACGAAGATTCCAACAACCGAGGAAAGCAAAGCCAGAATCCAACACGTCGCTGAATACCAAAAGGAAGAAAATGATTCAACAAAATGAATGGGCGGGGAATACCAACTAGTATAAAACATCCGAAGGAACTCAAACTATAGATCATCCAGCAAACCGGGTTAGTTATAGCACACTTGTCCCGAAATGAACCCCGGCGATTATCAAAGCAGCCAAGACCGAGCGTTCTGGGAACAGCAGCGGCATGCAAGCCAACGCACCTTCCGGCGCCTTTGCCGCCAACGCACCGATGCGTTGTTTATATAGAGATACCAAATGAAGAATGCGCGAACCCGGATGAAACCGTCGCTGGCGCCGTCGCCGAACTGTGGAATTTCAATCTAACTTGTAATTGAACTCTATAATTTACCCTTGGAATATTGGTCTGAGGGGTGCTTTAAAAAGATTGGGTGATCACTAGGAACCCTAATAGATGTTGATGCAATTCTATTCAAGGAAGATTCCTACCTATATGCAAGGATCAAAATTGCAGTAGTTAGACCAATTCCAAAGGAGATTTTGCTTTGTGTAGAAGGGGAAAAGTTGAAGCAAATAGTTGAGATAGAGGAAGATAAGTAATTTTGCCTCAAATGTAGGAGTAGGAAGCACAATGAAAAAAACTATGGAATAAAAATGGAAGGAAAAGGTCAGGAGAAAAGGAAAATACCAAACTTGTCTGGAGGCCCAAGAATTTAGGAAAAAATTAGGAAATGGATGCTAGGAAAGAAACTGATAATACATCTCAAAGAATGGAAATAAGTGAGAAGATCCTAGATAGAAATTTGAACATGAGGAAGGAAGCCATGATTGATCATAAGCCCTCAACAACTATGATCCCATAAGTAGAAGCCTACTTAGAGAGGAAACAAAGAAATCCAAGAAGGTACATAGATTGTAAGTGCTCATCAAAATTTGGAAGAAGAGGAATCATTTTTTTTTGATCTAGAAGTGAAAGATGATCTACTAGAGACTGATGAATTAGGAATTATAGACCGAGGGTGCATAGTCAAATGGAAACAAAATATCTGGGAAAATAAAAAAGGGCAAAAGCTAGAAAACAAATAAGCAGAAGTGGGAGGAAGAGGCAGTAGAGAAAGGCTTAAAGAGTATATCTTGTTTCTTGATATCCAAGGGAGCTAGTGCCTCCCTTGGACAATAATGAAGACTGCTACATGGAATTTCAGGGGCTTGAATGCCCCTGACAATTGATGCTTATTAAATAATTAGTTAAAAAAGTTGGAGGCAGATATAATAATGATACAGGAAACAAAGCTCAATCAAAATGAGTTTGGGAATTTCTTTAAATATTGTAAGAATTGGTCTAGAATCTTCCATGAAGCCATTGGTGCTATTGGTGGACTAGCGATCCTATGTAGGAGACCAAATCTAACTATCTGTCTTTCACAATCACACCCAAGTTGGATAGAATGTAGTGTGAAGAACTGCGACTTGGACTTGGAATTTACTTTGATAAATGTGTATGGTTCGATAAGGTTTGAGGAGAAGAGAGAGACATGAAAAGCTATCAATAGCTATATCAAGTAGAAAGGTGATCCATTCTATATAATGAGGGGTAACTTCAATGCCATATTAGACCTGTTAGAGAAGAATGGGGGATGCAAGAAAGTGAATAGGAACATGATAGATTTCAAGGAGTTTGTGGAAGAGTCTCAAGCTATAGATTGCCACACACCCAATGGAATCTTCACATGGAATAGCCACAAAATTGGGTTCACTAATATCATAGAAAGTCTAGATATATTTCTAATAGCACCAAAATGGATGGAAAAGGTGGCTAGTTTTGAAGCTAAGATCCTACCAGTCTTAGTATCAGATCATTTCCCTATCTTATTAGAACTAAAATAGGATCGTCCGTCGTCTAAAACATATTTCAAATTTGAGAATATGTGGTGGAGGAAGGAGAACCTAACAAATTTGATAGAAACATTGTGGAAATATTTTGAGATAAAAGGTACCCCAAGCTATGTATTTATGAAGAAACTGTAGCATATTAAGGAGAAATTAAAGGTCTAGAATAAACAAGTCTTCAAGAACATCTTTCAAGAAAAGGAAAGGGTTGAGAAAGAACTAGAAGATATTAATAATAAAGTCATTAGACATGGTATGTTCCAGGATGACAACTTGAAAGAAAAACAACTAAATCAAATGCTTGAGGAATTATTAAAAAGGGAGGAGATCTTTTGGAAAGATAAAGCAAGGGAAACATTGTTGAAGGAAGGTGATGTTAATACAAAATATTTTCATGCCATGACAAAAGAAAGAAGATCCTTTAATAAAATTGAGGAAATTAAGGATATTCATGGGGTATCCCTAAAAAAAAGGTAAAAATTGAAGAAGCAGTTGTAGCCTTCTTTGAGAAGATCTTCGGCGTTGATAAAGATATAGTAGACCATGGGAGAGAATCCATGCTTGATTACATCCCTAAGATAGTCTCGAAAGAAGATAACAAGATGTTGGAAGGACCAATAACACCAGAAGAGGTATGAATGACTTCCTTTCAATTTCATCCAGGGAAGGT
This sequence comes from Sequoia sempervirens, assembly GCA_007258455.2. Taxonomy (NCBI): domain Eukaryota; kingdom Viridiplantae; phylum Streptophyta; class Pinopsida; order Cupressales; family Cupressaceae; genus Sequoia; species Sequoia sempervirens. The sequence goes on from VDFB02277299.1 coordinate 140,417, forward strand.
GTTGGGACCATATGGGTTCCCTGCAAGCTTTTATCAGAAACGTTGGTCCTTCATTGGAGAAGAAATGTGGAAGGTAGTAGAGGATTTTAGAAGGAAGATTTTTTTATGATGGATATGAATAACACTATCATCTCCCTCATCCCAAAGAAAAAATATTGCTGCTCTTTAAATGAATATAGACCGATCTTGTTATGTAATAGTGCATACAAAATCATCACTAAATTTCTAGAAAATAGATTAAAAAAGGTACTAAATTTAGTCATATCTAAAGAGCAGAGTGGCATTTTCCCAAGGAGAGAGATAGTGGATAGTATCATCCTAACCAATGAAGTAGCTCATATAATGGAAAGTGAGAAAATTTAGGGTATGATGATCAAATTGGATATAAGCAAAGCATATGATAGAGTCAAGTGGGGTTTTCTAATTGAGATCCTATGGAGATTTGGATTTAGTGAAAATTGGGTAAAAATGATACAAAATGTATATCAACAATGAGGTACTCAATAAATGTTAATGGATCGATATACGTATTTTTCTCTACTACCAATGGTTTGAGGCATGTGGATCCCATTCCCCCATTTTTATTCATAATAATGG